>WOXC01003858.1:600000-796708 GCA_011680675.1 Gymnobelideus leadbeateri | reverse complement strand
CTATATTTTGCTACTGGACCCAGATGGCTCTGGAGTGAGGCTCGTGACTTTACACAGCCCTCCCTCACTGCAATCCATTTCACTTGCAAGTCATGACATCACCTCCATGATGTCATGATCCTCTTTGATAACATCAGATCACTACTACTACAACCAACAACAACAACAATACGGTGTATAGCACTTAGTTGGTATTTAGTAAAAGCTTATTGGGTTAGAATAGTGTTGAGAACTTAGGATAAAGATAATGAATTGTTTTATTTTTCAAAAAAAATTGCTATGATTGGGACTTGCACCTGTACAAGACCACCAGACCAGTGCTCTAACCAGACTGAGCAAGCATTTCAGCTGGACAATCAACAGGGTTTATTTTTCACTGAATCAGGCAATTCATCAAATTACTTGGTTTTGTGTATATACAGCTTATATACCCTATCATGAACTAGCTGTCTTGGATGAAATGTGCTTAATTATACCAGGAAAAAAGCAAACAAACTAATCAGTTTCTATACAACACCAAGCCATCAAGGCAATTGAATTTGTCTAAGATGCCCAACAAACCAGATATTTGGCATCATGCTGTCATATTTGTTTACTTGAATGAATATCACACATTCAACCAGTTGTGGCCTGATATAGTAAAAACATCACTTGGGAGGTAAACTGACCAATTGGGAGACATTACCATAGTTATTAAATATGTATGTTACATATTTTAATTGAATAGTAATTAGAGCAGCTCGAATATAAGGCCTCACTTATAGCAAAATATCCTTTAATTATCAATAAAGAGAAAAAGAGTATTAACTCACATTCTGTGGCACTTTGAGTGGATGCATCACAGGACCTGGAGTCAAAACAACCTAATTTAGATCCAGCCTCAGACAACCTGTGATGCTGGACAAGTCACTTATTTCTGTTTGCCTCAGTTTCCTCAACTGTAAAATTAACATAATAATAGCACCTATCTCAAAATCAGGATCAAGCAAGATAATATTTGTAAAAAGTGCTTAGCATGGACCTTGGCACAGAGTAGGTACTTTTATGCCCTTTCCTCTGTTTTCCTCATAACTATGATCCAGATAGAACAAACTTGTGTTTGATTTTTAAGTTACTAATTTGATATTATTCAGTCGTTTCAATTGTACCTGACTCTTTGTGACCCCATTTGTGGTGCTCTTGGCAAAGATATTGGATTGACTTGCCATTTCCTTCTCCAGCTTATTTTACAAATGAGGAAACTGAGGCAAACAGGGTTAAGTTACCTAGCTAGTAAGTATCTGAAGTCAGATTTGAACTCAGAAAGAGGAATCTTTCTGACTCCAGGCCTGGCACTTTATCTACTATGCCACCTAGCTACCCCAGTTAATAATAATAGTTGACAGCCTTTATATGAACTTTAAGGTTCACAAAGCACTAGACCTAAGTAATTATTTAAATTACTTAGTTATATTAGTTAATATGTTAACTGTTATCACTTAAAACATATTTTTAAAAGGTAGTGAAGAGATTAAATAAAAATAGACCTACTTTTGTAGAAATTGTGGATTTATAATTTTTAATAATAAATTATTAATGTTTTAAAAATCAACTTAATTTATCTGGACCAAAAGCCATGTAAATAGGACTTGGTATAGTTACCTTAGTGTAGAGGAAAAAATCCCTGGTCTTAGAGTCAAAGCATCCTGTTCAATGCATAGCATTGACATTTACTAGCTATATGACTAAGGGCAAATCACTTTATTGTGCTGAGCCCCAGTTTCCTGATCTTTAAAATGGGGGATACGAGGACATACTAGTATTTGATATTTAATACTGACAATGTCTACAAAATATGATATAAATATAAAGTATTATTATTAAAGTTATAGAGATTAGTTTAGATTATGTGTTACCAAAGCACCATTATTATTGTTTGAAGCTAACTAGGTGCAAATAAGTTATTTAGCACTCCATAGTGCACAGAACCAGGGGTCTAGAGTCCCTTAGTTCTTGAACTAAAAACTAAGATGCCATAAAAATAATGAAAATATTTCTGTAAGAAAAATGGATATCTCTGTCCAGATGAATCTGGCAATATTATTGAACTGTGTCTCTTGGGTTCTTCATATATTTCACTTTACATTTGGTAGTTTCATGATTTAGAGTGTTGGTCTGAATATAGTCCTCACCCAAGTATAGACTACACCCCTAAATGAGATTTCTTTGAAAGTAAAAATATATTTTTAGATATACACTAAAAAATAATACTGATGGCAGACTCCTGTGTGTTAAGCAGGGTTAAGTCACTTACCTAGGATCATACAGCTACTAAATGTCTACAGATTGGAACTCAAGTTTTCTTGCCTCCAAACCCTTCTCTCTATCCACTGTACCACCTAGCTATACCACACAAATGTACAATTCTGTGGGTCCACTTTACGAGGATGATAATACTTTTATACATCATGGAAATATAATGATGCTACATTTACCCCAACTCCATGTGACTTATTTTTTTAGTGTCATAAGAAATTGGGTTAATTAATTTTGTTGTTGTTGCTACTGAAATCTGATTATGTTAGCATAGCTGTGACCTGACCATTGATCTAGAGAGAGAGGCATAATGATAAATTATCTTGAACACAATGTAAAGGCAAAATAAAAATTTCCCTGATGAAAACTCTCATCTCTTTAATTAAATTTAACTCAATAAATTAAAGTGATAGAAGATATACAAAACCTTTGAAAAATTAATATTTAACAAATATTGATTGATGGGCTATGTTAACATCAATCAGAAAATAATTTGATGTAAAACATGTTTTCTGGGATGCAAATTTAGTTTATTAGAGTATATGATTTGACTTTTAAAGTGTCTCTGTAAAAGGCTAGTGAACATAAAGGTCAATAGATTAAATATCTGTGCTTGGTCTAAACTTTCTGCGAAATTTTTCAAATTGGATGTATTGTGCATCTCTAGTAAACAAGAAAACTGGGAAATCTCTTGAGGTAATAATGTAAGGAATATATGAATGATTTATACCTTTTGAGTAATTTGCATCTTTAAAGTTACAGTAGGTGAAGTCAGCCTTAGTAGGTAAATTTGTGGAATATTTAGCTCAGCAAGGAAACTTCCCTGTTAAACTGATACTAGCTTTATAAAAGACTAAATTTATTTCAGTCTTTCATTTTTTTAACTGCCCTCTCTTAAGTCCCCAACCTATCAGATGGTTAATTTTGATGCTTCAGAAATTTATGCCTTTTTTTCAATGAAATAAGATCCAAAGATCTTTGGAATCTCAGCCTTTCAAAATTGGATATATCCTAAACGGTCTCAGAGAAGAATGGGCACCAGATTTATTTTGAACATGATTTTCCTTTTTAGTTTATGATTTAAAGATTATAGTAATATACTAAGAAGACCCTCCTAAGTAAGTCTGGCCCAACCTAACTTACTAGTTTTATTGCTTATGGTGTTCCCTACACTCCAGCTAGAGCCAGAAAACAAAACAAAAAACCCAAACATTTCCTGGGCAAGTTTTAAATTTTTCATTTTATGTGCATTACTTTGCAGTCTAGCATGGAATTAGAGACAGAGTGGTATTTCAGAGAGATCCCTGAGTCCTGAGACAAAAGACCTACATTTACAATTCAGCTCTTTTGCTAATAACCCATATGAGCTTCGTAAATTTATGTAACATAATTGGGACCTAGTTTCCTCAGTGGTAAGATGAGGAGGTCAATTTATCTCTTAAAGCCCCTTTTTGCTCTAAACCTAGGACTCAACATATGAGCAATACTTTACCTGTGTATCACAAAAAGTGGAATTTTCTGGCATCAAAAATATAAACATTTAAAAATATATATCATAGGAGCAGCTAGGTGGCGCAGTGAGTAAGAGCACTGGCCCCAGAGTCAAGATGACCCAGGATTGGTCCCAGCCTCAGAAAATGAGTACCCACACATAAATAAAGACTGGCTGTGTAACCTTGAGCAAGTTACTTAACCCCAATTGCTATATATATATATATATATATATATATATATATATATATATATATATATATATATGTATATATGTATATATGTATATATATATATATGTATATATGTATATATATATATAATAACCAACCTAACTGCAATATTAAATTAAATTTAAAAGTTTATCAGCCTTTTCCATGAACTGAAAACAAAATGCAGAAATGCCTACTACAGAAATATCACAGAATCATGGTGGAATTCTATAGTAATAATGTAGTGACAACCTTTTCTTGATTTGATTTGATGCCAAAAGAGAAGTAAAGGATCCAGAAAAGATGGATCTGCCAAGTGAAGCAGACACAATAAACTTGTATATTGAGGCCTTCTATAATCTGCAATAATTCCATTTCTTCTTTACTGGAGGGAGGAGAAAGAGATTAGCAATAAGTAAAACCAACTTCCAATTAAATCATACTTTGGGGTACAAAGCGATTTCCTTGCAATAATCCAGTGAGATAGGTGGCTCAAATATTATCTCAGTTATATAGATAAGGAACTAATGCTATAAGAGGTGGAAAAACTGATGTAAGGTCATGGAAATTGTCAGGGTTAGAGCTGGTTTTTGAATTCATATTTAATATTTAAATGTTTTATTAATACTCTTTTAAAAAATAACCACTGTTATCTTTTAATAACCATCTTCCCACCACCTTTAGAATGGTCCTTTGTAACAGTGCAAATTAAACAAAACAAAAACAATGTTCAGGGGTGGCTAGGTGGTGCAGTGAGTAGAGCGTCGGCCCTGGAGTCAGAAGGACCTGAGTTCGGATCCGGCCTCAGATACTTAACGCATACACAAACAAAAAAACCTAGCTGTGTGACCTTGGGCAAGTTACTTAACCCCAATTGCCCTCCAAAAAGCAAAAAAACAAAACAAAACAAAAAACAATGTTCATATCTCAAATTGGATGTGTTATTCTGCATCTATTGTTTATTGTTTATTATTTATTCTGCATCTATCCCTTTGCAAATAGATGGGAAGTATGCTTTGTGGTCATGTCCTCTGAAATCAGGCTCAATTAGTGCTTTAATCACAGTTCTGAAAGTTTCAATATTATTTTCCTTTATATTTGCATATAAATTGTTCTGGCTATGCTAACTTTGGTCTGCATCAGTTACCAAGTTTCTCTGAATTCTTTATATTTGGAGTTCCTCATGATGTAATCATATTGTATTAATTTATAAACAACAATTTCTTCAGTTATTCTCTCCTCACATTGCTTCTAGTTCTGGGCTGTGTCTCCATATCTTTATTCTCTAGAGTTTGGTTTCTCTGACCCAAAGTGGAGACACCAATATTTTATGTGAGCCTATCAATCATAACATTCTATTTACTTGTACTCCAGTTTTAAAACAACGTGATTTACAGTAACAACATGCTGGATCCACAAGGAACCTTAGAGATGCCCAGTGTAAAGTAATTATATTATAGAAGAAGAAAAAGTGGCCCAGAAAAATGAAATGACCTTCCTTCTAGCTAAAAATCTATTAGCTATAGAAAAAAATTTTAAATACCATTAAAAGATGATTTCAAATGTCAAAATTCACCTATTATTGCCTTTATGATAAAAAAAAGGAAGAATGGATATGGGGGCAAAATGCCTCAGAAATTTTGCCTTTCTCCTTTTATTCTACCCTCTTCCTGGACTCCTCTCAAAGAATTGGATGATAGTTTTAGAGCCAGAAGGCACTGGTTCTCTAATTTTACATTTACGGTTTGCAGCACTCCCTCTGGGCTAGTTCTCCAAGTCTTTACTCATACTAACACTTTTGAGTTGCCAGAGGACACCTACCTACTTCACCCTTCAGAGTTCTAGGGATAACTCAGAGGAGTTGGGTTTTCTGCCAATGTGGTTCCTAAGCCCCAATATATTGGGTACCCTAAAATCAACCAGCTAATACCTCTTCACTACCAATCAACCAGTTAATATCAATTTGCTTTTGTTGTTCAGTCATTCTTTTCAATCATGTCCAATTCTGTGACCCCATTTTGGATTTTCCTGGCAAAAATGCTGTAGTGGTTCGACATTTCCCTCTCCAGCTTATTTTACAGATGAGGAAACTGAAGCAAACAGGGTTAAGTGACTTGCCCAGAGTTACACATCTAGAAAGTGTCTGAGGCTAGATTTAAACTTCCTGACTCCAGTGTCAGCATTCTATCCACTGTGACACGTAGCTGCCCCCTCTTACAAAGGAATATTTATCAGGTAGGTATAGCAAAGACAGAAGCATAAAAAAACAGGCAAATAGATTCTCCCCTTAGGAGAGTGGTTTTTCTATCCACTGGGTTTTCTATTTCATCATATGTCATAAGAATGCATACATACACATATATGTATGTATATATAACATATGTACACGTGCATATATGTATGTATATATACATATTAATTTGTTTATAGATTTGTGTATACATGTATATAGTCAATCAATAAATATTATTTATTAAGTGCCTACTATGTGCCAGACACTATGCTAAGGGTTGGGGATGCAAAGAAAGGGAAAAGACAGCCCCTGCTCATAGTCTAATGGAGAAAGAAAACAAATAAAAAGAGACTGGAAGTAAGGGTGATGATATCTGAGGAGAGAATGCAGACAGCACACAGTTGTCAAATGCATAGATTGCCAAACTTTGACTCCCTCTTTAAATAGAGAATCTGGGAGGAGCTTTCCATTACCTACCTTCCAGCTTTTCCAGTGGATGTAGGGAAAGCCCCCAGGGAGAGGAGTCACCAATGAAGTTTGAGTTTCAGGGTTGATGTGATCTTTAAGGAAGATGAGGTTCTTAGGGGTAATGATAAAGTCCTGGGAAGTATAGCTGAGTATTAAATGAAAAAATGACTGGCCTGGGCATCCTATTTAAATGGAAGTTCTGGAAGGAATATCTGGACATACATACATATGTATCCAGGCATGAACTGTGTGTCATCAGTGTAAACAAGCTGAGCATCTTTCTGCTACATTATTTCTAAAGTGAGCTTTTTTTCTTATTAGAGGACATTTTTTTAAAAATCATTATACTCTTGAGTGACAAGAAAGGGATATATTTCATTTTGCTATTCTAATCCAGTAGCTTCTATGGAATGTAGCAATTCATAAACAAAACAAAACAAACAAACAAACCCAAACCTATTTTTTTAAGATTAATCGTGATGTCATTAGATCAAATGATCCTGCAGGTTCCTCCCAGTTCCAAGATTTTATGATTCTTAAATAGTATTACTTCTCAGTAGGAGCAAATTCCTTTGTCCACTTGCAGTTTATAGAAATCATCTCATTGAATTTCACGGAACTTGGAAATTCAGTATGACTAGTAATGAGATCCTATAGACCTTGTAGGAGATGTCAACGAACCTGTTATGCTGATTATGCATACTTTATGAAAATAGTGGTACTGGACGAAGACCTGGGCAGAGAAGGGGAAACAGTGGTGAAAGGTAATGGGAGAATTTCTGATGTGATGATTGAGCCTTTGATGTATCTCCTCTTTTCTCTCAAACAAGCCAGCCAACACATTTTCCTTATTAGGTCATTCTAGATGCCGAGATCCCCAAATGAGACCTGCTGATAGCATCAGCAGGAAATTTGAGCACTGGCTTAGAAAGACATTAAATTTAAAGTCATAAAACCACAAAGGGGTCGGTATTATAAATGTTAACTAATGTGTGGGTGCATTACTGGAAGAAAAGTTAAGCTTTTGATCTATGGGTTTTAATTTAATTTCTGCTTCTCAGCCTCTAGGGAGGACAACAGCAGGAAATTTCTTAAACGGCAGTTTCATTCTTGGCATTACAGTACAGACTGTCAGCAACAGTTCCATTTGGGATGTGGAATCTAATGGGGAGGGCTGGGCTCAGCCGGGTTCAGTTGTGTTAATGACAGGCAAGGGATGAGCCTTAGAAACTACTGATTAACATGACTGAACTTTATTACTGCAAAAGGCACTGTATAGGAAACTCCATCTTAGAGCCTACACTGCAGGCTTCACTGAGGTACAAGTAAATTAAGGAAGTCAACGGGATTAATGTTCATGTATTTGTCAAATCCTAAAATAAATCAAAACCATGAATTCAGAAATAAAGTGTCTTTAGTTGAGATAACAGGGTAGCAAACACCCTAGGGGATGTCCAATAGATCTCCCAAACAAAGAGAACCATGAAAAAGTTTTTATAGTTTTTAGGAGGAGAGCTAGAGGAGAAAGTATGACATGGTGAGGCCTGTTCATGAGATCCCAGTGGACCTTGTCAATCTGGGCAGGGAAAGCCACTTCATTCTTACTGTTTTTCCTTTCATACCATGAATCCCAATGGAAAGGGGCAAAGACATCAAAGGCCTAGATCCAACTTGGACCAGGTTCCCCCACAAGATCTCAGGATAGAGGAGACCTAGGGTATGGTTCAGCTCAAGCTAATCAAGAGTAAATATATTAAGAGTATAAATTCTGACATTACAAGTGTATTAACAATGCAATATTCACAATGCCTGTGGCAATTATAAATAGGCTTATGTGGTTATTAATCACAAAATATACCAGGCTCTCTATATGGGGGATAAAGCTAGAACATTTATTAAAATACCAAATAACTGAGTCCCAAAACCAGAAAGTCAAAGCCACCAGAGTAGTTATGAAATTGGCACATGTAGTTAATGTAGTAAACAACCACATTCTCAAGCCTTCAAAACAGAACAGGCTACCTCAGGCAAAGGTCCTTCTCTCCCCACTCACAGCAATTGCTCAGTGTCCAGGAAGCATGCTCTCAACAGCTCTGGCCCCCTGCAGTTCCTGTCCCTGGCAGTCCCCAACAAGAGTCCTTAGCAGAAATTCTGACTGGCTCAAAAAGGGGTTTGTGCCTCCACCTCTACCTTGCTGCTACTGCTGCTGCTGCTGCTGCTGCCAGTCACCACCAGAACTCTAGCTTTGCTTCTGCTTCCTCTTGCCCCACCCCTTCCTGCTATGTCATCAAGTCCAATGGGGCATGGAAGATCTTTAAATCCCATAACCCTTACATTCGGCCCCAAGATCTTTCATGCCCCTTACATGGCAAAAATATGTTAGAAATAGCTGGTGTCAACATTTTGTAGCAGCAAGCACCCCAACATCCCCACAGGGTGGCTGCCAACACAGGTTCTTAGATCTGCTTTTCAAAAGGAAAGCAACTCAAAATGGGTTAACAAGCTTACTTTAATCAAACAAACATATATTACCTAGTTCAGGGGGAAAAGGTCAGCACCCCGAACTTCAGAGTATACAGACAGATCAAACAGACAGGCTTCCAAACTGTCCTTTACATCAATACCAAATCACAGTTACCAGAGAGGGAGGCATCAATATCTGGGTTTTCAAAGCTGGGGGGCTCTCAACGGCTGCCCAGAATCTCATCTGGTCAAATCACACAACACTTCTCAAAGTGAGCCCCAAAGCAAATCCTCACATCAGGAGTTATATAGCCTTCTCCTGGGTCAGAGAATGTAACCACCCTCTTGACCCACTGCCCAATCACACAGCATCAAGGTGTGGTCATTCCTGAAAACCAAGCCTCCTACCACAGGCTCCATGTGACCACATTCAGCCTATTAGGGCACAGAGTATATTTTCAAATTAAAGAAGGTTCTCAGAGTCACTTAAGCCAATCAAAGGGCCTAGGGGCAGGGAAGATCTTCAAATCTGCATTTCCATTACAACAAAGAGCATTCAAAGGGAGTGGCAGTCAATAGTATATTTGGTATTAACCATTTCTATCATTATATTAACAATTTTGTCATATTGTACCTGTGTGGAGTATGTTGTATTGAAAAGCATACAGGATTTGTACTCAAAGACTGGACTTAGGACTTGCTGTTTCCTAACCATGTGGCCTTGGACAAATCAGCTTCCTGAGCTTCAATTTCCTCATCTTTAAAATGCATATAATAATTGTACTATCTGCCTTCACAGCCTATCTTGAGGAAATTGTTTCATAGACTTTAAAACACTATATAAACAAACAAATTTAAAAAGCATTTATTAAATGCTTCACTATGTGCCAGACACAATGCTAAATACTGGAAATGCAAATACAGGCAAGTAAGACAATTTCTCTCCTTAAGGAACTTAAGAGGAAAACAGCACCTATTTGGAAGTGGCATTTAGAAAAGAATGTTTTGGACAGAAAAATCAGAAGCAATGGTTATTAGAGTCCAGGGTTAGTAGTATTCAGAAGTAGAATTAGAAAGAGGATAGGTAGAGGAATGGGAGTAAAGGGAGATAGATTGATATATATATATATATATATATATCTTCACTTTATAACGTGCCTACTACATGTCAAGTTCTCTACTAAGCACTTTTTTGTTTAACAAATACTATCTCATTTTGTCTTCCCAACAACCTTGTGAAGAAGGCTATTATTATCCCTGTATTGAAAAGTGGTAGACCTAAGACCAGATGAGATCAGGGGCAGCTCTCCAATCAGAGGCTAGGAGTGGGAACTTGAGTGTTGGTCAAAGAAGGAGTCTGGAAAGTATACACCAATATAGCTCATGGATATGGGAGCTATATTTAACAGCTTCTCAGTTTGTCTGAGATTTCTATCCCCATAGTTTGGGGTTGGAAAACACATATGCTATTGAATCCCTTTGCCTTGAATTTTAAATCCACATGTATTTTAATAAAGAATGTTAATCCACGAATGGTAACTTTTAGTCATCTTATACTAAGTATGCACCAAAATTGTTTTGTAGGAAGGTGCTGGAATTTTTTTTTTAAAATTGGAAACTCCCTCCAGTATAGTTTCATAATCCTTCATCCTTTAGAATATGCTATTTTCCCAACTTATCAGGAATATCTTGTTTTGGATATCAAATGTTAAATTGTTACTATGGCATACTACAATTAATGATTCATATGTTTTCTTTTTCTTTCATTTCTATGGCTCAGTAACAATATTAGCACAACAAGAAATGAAAATCTTGGCTAAAAAGGTAGCACTTAAAGCTACTAGCTCTGAGGAATGCATCATCCTCATAAATACTGGAAAATTAGGTTCATCACTACTAGTGACTGGAGAGTAGACTCCATAAAACCTCTTTCTGAGAACCATTCACCGCTTGGAGAAAAAGAAAAGGAGACTGGTAATATAGTGAATAGAACATGGGCATCATGTTCTATTTTCAGACACTCACTAACTGTCCATGTGCAAGGCTTTTTGTCTCTTCAGCTTTGGTTCTCATCTATAAAATGAGGGTAATAATAGCACCCACCTTAAAGAATAGTTGTTAGGATTGATTATGAGCTATATAAATCCTAACTGTTATTATAGCAGCATAACTATGAAGAGTTAGGTCTAGCGGACTGTTTCCTTACTGTCCATTGTTAGTTTATTGTTCTTTTGTCTCACGTGTCTTCCCCTCGAGACATACATTCATTTGATCCAGCCACTTAGCTATTTAAAGTCCTTGTATGCTTTGACCTACTAAAGAAGTATCTATGATGAGTTTGTGTGACAGAATACCCTTGATTCCCAAATGTTGTTTTTTTTTTCTCTTCTCCTAACATCTGCTCAATAGAGAAGGATTTAAAGTGTGATGGGTTAAAGAACCTAGCCAGGCTTAAGACCTGTGAAAAGTGACAGGGCTGTAAATATTCTTAACTTAATCTTATGCCTTCTGCTTTTGACTTTAAGCTCCCTTGCTACATCAGCAGATTAGTCATTTATCCCAGAATGAAAGAGAACTTCTGATTTGGAAAAAGCTGTGACTTCATCACCCCAGCACACAGTGCATTCTCTCCTGCTTACAGGTGCAATATCACTTCCTCTCTAAGTGTTTACATTTGGCACCTTCAAGTTGCCATGGATGATACTATTGTTGCCCTCTTTGGTTTTTTTTTTAACTTTTTTTCTTTTAAAAAATATAGTGAATTTTTTAAAATATTGCTTCGTTTTCTAACATATCCCTCCCTTCTTCACCCAGTGAGATATCCCATAAAGAATTGAAAATGGGAAAAACCAATTCAGGAAAACTAAATCACTCATCAATCAAGTTTGACAGTACCTGCAGTGTTTTACTTCCCAGTGCAAAGGAAATACCTTTTCATGTATTATCTTTGGGCTCAAACTTGGCCGTTGTCACTATACACTACTTTTCAATTTTTGTTATTCTTTTTCCTTTACATTGTCATACTTGTGTATATTTTCCTTCCTAAATCAGGTTATGTCAGTGTGTATTTTGTTCATATAAAAGTTTTCTCTTGCCTTCCTGTGTTCTTATTAATCATTTCTTATTGTGCAGCAATATTCCATTACATATATCCATGTGTTTGGCCATTTCCCAATGAATGGCTGCCTTCGTTTTTTACAACAGCTCTGAAATATTCAAATCTGACTTTATAGGAAATGATGACCCATGTAGTGTTTTCCCCTCAATTGTTGGGCACTCTGTATATCATGGTGTGATGATGGGTAAGGACCAAAAAAAAATCCCTTTTAATATTATGTATTTTATTTTATGCATTTAAAAACATCATTCTGAGGAGTCCATAGATTGTACTTGTTTGGAAAAAAAAAAGGTCCATGACAAAAAAAAATGGTGGTGGTGTTTTGTTGTTGTTTAGTCCTGTATGACTCTTTAGGATCCTTAGACCATACTGTCCATAGGGTTTTTTTTTTTCTTTTGGCAAAGATACTGGAGTGACCTGCCATTTCTTTCATCAGTGGATTAAGGCAAATAGAGGTTGAGTGACTTGCCCAGTGTCACACAGTTAGTAAGTATCTAAGACCAGATTTGAATTTAGGTCTTCCTAACTCTTGATTCAGTGCTTTATCCACTGAGCCACCTATAGCTGCTTTCATTGGTGGTGGCAGTGGTTGTTAAATTATGATGATTGGGAGCCAAGATGGCAGAGTAGAAACAGCTCGTCCAAGCCTCTCTGCCCCCAGATTCTCCACAAACTATGTAAAAAAGGACTCTGAAAAACTTCTGGAGCCCCAGCACCCACAGAACGACACAGAGAAGCTAACCTCCCACTGACGACAGCCCAGCACCCTGCAGGAAGGACCAGCACAGTGGTCTGGGAGCCGGCAGCGCGCAGAGCGCAGAGCACAGGAACCGAGCCGAGCCGAGCCCAGGTCCACATGAGCCGAGGTTTTAGCCCCAGGGCGGCAGGGCCAGCAGCCAGCTGGAGGAACCCCAGAACACCAGGAGCTGTGGAGATTCCAGAATTATCAACATAGACTTGCCTAGGACAAAGTAAGAGGTTAGTGTCCTATGGACTTTGGGACCTGTATTTGGGGAATGCGTCAGCTCCCTCCCCTGGGGGCTAGAAGCCGCTGAGGAGATGTGCCATTTTGTAGTTTTCAGAGGCATTTCCGGCTCCCAGCCTACAAATCCTGGGGAGATCCAGCGATCAGTCTTGGGGGGTAATCGCTCTTGCTTTAACCTCCCTGGATCTGGATTGTGATCTAGGGTGGAAGTTGTGGGTGGGTTTACAGCTTGCCAGAAACGGAAGTTGCCCCCCACACATTCGGGACGAAAATTCCTCTATCTGGCCTTAAAGCCATAGTGTGGCAACAAGCCCAAAAGTCAAGTAATTAAGTGGCAACATGCCAAGGCACAGGAAACAGAAAATGCAACCCTAGACTCCTATTTTGGGGGCATAGAGCGGAAAAAGGACTGTGAGGTCAGAAGTCCTGCTCCAAAAGCCCCAGGGGAAAACATGAGCGGGTTGCAGGCCATAGAGGACCTTAAGAAGGACTTTAAAAATCAAATAAGAGAAGTGGGGGAAAAATTGGAAAGAGAAATGAGAAGGATGCAGGAAAAGTATGAAATGAGGGTCAACAGCCTGACTGAGGAAAACAACACCTTAAAAAATAGACTAACTCAAATGGCAAAGGAGGCCTAAAAGGGCAATGAGGAGAAGAATGCCTTAAAAAGTCGAATTTGCCAGATGGAAAAAGAATCTCAAAGTTCACTGAGGAGATTCATTCCTTCAGAGTTAGACTGGAGCAAATGGAAGCTAATGACTTTATGAGAAATCAAGATGCTGTTAAGCAGATCCAAACAAACTAAAGATTAGAAGGCAATGTGAAATATCTCATGGGAAAAACCACTGACCTGGAAAATAGATCCAGGAGAGACAATTTAAAAATTATTGGACTACCTGAAAGCCATGATCAAAGAAAGAACTCAGAAATCACCCTTCAAGAAATTCTCAAGAAAAACTGCCCTGATGTTTTAGATCCAGAGGGCAAAATAGAGGTTGAAAGAATCCACTGATCACCTCCTGAAAAAGATCCCAAAAAGAAAACTCCCAGGAATATTATAGCCAGGTTCCAGAATCCCCAGATCAAGGAGAAAATACTACAAGCAGCCAGGAAGAAACAATTTCAATATTGTGAAACACAATCAGAATAGCCCAGGACCTGGCAGCTTCTACACTGAGGGATCGAAGGGCATGGAATATGATATTCCAGAGGGCAAAAAGAACTGGGAATGAACCCAAGGGTCACCTACCCAGCAAAACTGAGTATTTTGTTTCAGGGGAAAATATGGTCATTCAGTGGAATAGAGGACTTTCAAGCATTCTTGAGGAAAAAAACAGAGTTGAATAGAAAATTTGACATCCAGACACAAGAAGGAAGAGATGCCTGAGAAGGTAATCAGGGAAAGAAATCAAAAGGAACTTATCAAAGTTGAACTATTTACATTCCTATATGGAAAAGCAATAACAGTGACTGATGATATCTTTCTCACTATGAAAATAATGGAAGAAGGGTGTGTGGTCATATGAATACATATGTGAATGTGTGTCTATATGGTTACAGTTATATATGGATAGAGGGCATAGGTTGAATTTGTTGGGAAGGGAGAATACTCAAGGGATGAAATTATGAGGTGAGAGAGGAAAGTGGCAAGAGGAGATGGGGAGAGAAATGGTAGGGTAAACTATCTCATGTAGGGGAAGTGGGTGCAAAGGAGGGGGAGAATAAGGAAGGCTAAAAAGGCAAAACCACATTCACATTGAATTTGGTTCAGGGAGAAAATGACATACATATTAAATGGGATATCTCAACCTGCAGCAGAATAGGGGGAAGGGGGATGAGAGGAGGGATGATGGATGGGAGGGCATCCTTGGGGGGAGGGGAGTTTGGAAGTACCCACTATAGAAGAGGGACAGGATCATGTAGGGAATGGACCAGGTGGGGGGTGGGATGAGTGGGAGGGAATTATAAGCAGCCTTGTACAATATATCTACTATGATAATGTTTTGCATAGCTAGACATGTACAACATATACTGAATTACTTATATCCCAAGAAGGAATGGGTGACACGGGAGGAAGGAAATGGATCTGAAATTCAAGATCGTAACATTAAATGTTTCAAATATATATATATAAATACTATTATTAATACTCTTTTGCCTATAATTGGGAGATAAGATGTGCAGGCATTGGGACACAAAGATTCATCTTCCTCTAATGGAAAGTCGATGGGGGTATGGGAGAAGGTATGGGAGAGAGCAGATTGGAGGAAGCGATATCTTGTGGGACTGCTATTCTGGGAGGTTGGGTAGGGGAATAATGGGGGGAAAATGATTGTAACTCAAAATCTGGCGGAAATGAATGATGTAAAACAGAAGTTAATAAAGTATTTGTTTAAAAAAAAATAAAAAAAAATTATGATGATTGCCTCCAATGACATGAGATTGTTGTGGTTTTATTTGAGGAGTAGGAGAAGAGATTTATGAAGGATTTAAAAACTGGAGTGGGGAAGGTGATGGGTAGTCTATCCAAAAACAGAAAGATAACATTCCTGAAGTCTTATGGTGTGTTTCCAGGACTCTTAATTGTACATTAAAAAATTAAAAATAATTCCCAATATTATATAATGATTAGTAAAAGGTACTTATTTGCCCTCATGAGGGCTGCCCTGCTCTGAAAAGGACTTAATTTCTAATAAGCAGGGGAAGGGAGACTTCATGCTATTGCTTATATGTAAATACTGTAATCTCAAAGTGATATTTTATATCATAAGCCTTAATTTTTCTAATTGTCAGAGCCATAACAACTCTACCACTTTCCCTCCTTTGTTCTTAGCACTGGTGTAAATAAAGGTTCTTTTGGAGTGCAATGCATTTGATGCCATTACTTGAGTGAGGGGAGGAGTTTCATCTGTATAATGACTTACACCTAGTTCAAATAAAAGTACATTTAGTAAACAAAAAACAAAATGGTTTTAATATTTCTCTTTGGAAAGAAAAATAAGGTAAAGGAGAAAGATGGAAAAATGCAGGAAAAGAACGTGTCTGAATCTCTATAACCTTGAATAATAGTGAGAATTTTTGAAGGAAAGTTTAAAATCTCTTCAGTTACAGGATTTTCAGTCTATCAAATGTCTTTATTTAGGGTGGAAATACTCAAATCCCATTTCCTATAAGTGCTCAAGTATTTTATTTTTCAGTTCCCTTTCATAAATGGAAAGTGTAATAGAAATAGGATGTAATATGTAATTATGTAATAGAAATTTATTACATAAATGTAATAGAAATTAACCCACATTATTTTAGGAATACATTAAGGATTGTGAAACTAAAACAGCAATCCATTGAATTAAGATCATATGGTTGATTAGATTCTTTAAAATACAAACATAAATTACCAATTGATTCTTTTAGGTAGGGGTGTCTTTATTACTTTTATTGCTAACTATTTTGTAAATTTGATTTCATTTGGTCCATCCTCATAACAACCTTGTAAGGCAAGTGTGACTTTTATCCCTATTTCTATAGATGAGGAAATTGGAATTCAGCAAGGTGAGTTTCTTGTGGCCACAAATTTAATGACGGTTGGAAATACAAGACTCCTAGCAGTGGTAGCACCCTACAGACCACTGTATAGTTCTCCTTTTCAATTTTTGTTGTTCTTTTTCCTTTATATTCTTGTACTCATTGTGTATATCTCTGCCCCACCCCCACCATGGATCAGATTATTTCAATCTATATTTTGTTCATTTAAGTCTTCTCTTGCCTCCATGTAGTCTTATTATTCATTCTTATTGTTTGATAACATTCCATTACATTGTATTGCAAGCTACTTTATTATTGTCTCTATTTTAAAGATGAGGAATCTATGGAAAGGAGATATTAAGCATTACCTATGGTCACACAGATAATAAGCATCAAAGCCAGGATTTAAATCCAGGGTCTTCTTTCAACCCTATAAATTGTAGCCTATCTTTGCCATAATAGATTATCTCCATGAGTTGTTTGTGTAACAATTCATGAACAGCTGACGTATCCTTTGGTGATGAGACTCTACATTTAGCTAAGCTGACTTTCAGATGACAGGCAGACAGTCCTTTGGCAAACTTTCCTGATATGATCTGACCTGCCAGTTTTCTGTTCCATTGGCATTGCCTTTCCAAACACATAATCACCGCCATGAAAAAATGAGGTTCTAGAAGAAGGTTTAAGTGGAGGACAAATCTCAAACTCATTGATAGGTCTAAGTATCTGTAGTAAGTTGCATGATATAACTTGAGTATATTGTATTATGTCATAAAATAAGAAAACAGACAAGTAATGTCTTCAAAAGAGGTTCATTGAAATGCAAGGATCAGCTTCAATATTTTAGCTTTGAAAATGTTAGAAAAATAAACCTGATTCGGAAATTACTTATTTATATAGCTCTTTCATGAAGATGGTAAAATGTTTGAACTCTTACTGTGTAGGAAAATGAAGCTTAGACTGCCACTGAAATTGAATATTGTGTAGCAATGAATGAAGATCTGTGACTTGATAACAGGTTTCTCCTTCCAGAAGCATGACTTGGTATAAACTATATAATTTAAAGGGCTTGAATTCCAGGAAAGCACCGTTTATTATATAATCACTTGAGCACATGCACATGTTAAAAAGGAATTGAATGGTACACATAATTATTATTAGACCTGGGAAAAGGATATGTTAAGTTTTACAAGTGTGGTAAAATAGAAATGGCTTAGGTGTAAGTTACCTAAAAGAATAGACACCAGGAAAATTGTGGTATCTTCATTTTGCTCTGTGGTGATTTCATTGATCAAGATGGGAAGGATTCTAGATAAAGCAAAGGAAAAAAATGTTTGCCATGTAGGTGCAATTTCATTAAAAAAAAAAAAAACTACCATAACACAATTTGGATGACTATGCTGGTCATTTTACTGAAAGCCTCTAGTCCAGGTGAGTTAAAGGCTTTATCATTTTGTGTGATATTTTTAAAGCAGGTAATAGTTTGATGAAGCGGCAGTGAGAGCCCTGAAGTTACTGCTAAGCTTATACTGTAGAAGCAGTGGGAGATAACCAAGGGATGTAATATTCAAAGTTTGTTTGATCTTGGACTTTTTTTCTGGCTACAAGGGTAGTAAATTTAATATTCAGTATGTCTAAAAATTGAACATATTTCATCCCAGAAATCTAACATAAAATTCAGTGGGAACCTAGTGGAATTGCCTAGGAGGTCCTTTTATTAATAAATTAAATTCTTATTATCTATATCACAAAAATATATTTCATAAGTATCTTCATGTATGCAGTCTTATGACATTGAATTGATAGGATTCTCTTCATGTGTAGGGATAAATGTCATCACATTCCAGAAAAGGAATACAAGCTATTAGTTTTGTCCAATTAGAAAGGACATAACAGGATATCAAAAGTCTTAGTGGAATTTTAAGCCTTAGTATATTAATAATCAACTAAGTCTTTTGGGATAACCAATATTGATGCTAATATGCGAGTAGACAAAGGCAGCATGAAAAGCCAGATTTGAGTCAGGTTGACATAGGTTGAGTCTTCCTTTGGAAATATATTAGTTTTGTGATCATGGACAAATCACTTAACTTCTCAAGTGGCCTACGTGTCTCTCTAAGATTGTAGGTGAGTTGTTGATCCTTGTTGCTGGTTGTAGTTCCCCATATCATTGAATGTAGAGGTCCAGACCAAAATAAGAACAACAATAATGTAGAAATATACATAATGGAGTGCACACTTTTAGAAACTGAAAGGAAATAACTAAATACATTGTACAACACTTTGTTGAATTTACAAGTGGTTCCTTAGTTGTATTACTCGTATTGATCTTTGGAGTTAGGTGAAGGCATGGAACATTTCATTGGGTATGTTAAATTTCTTTTCTTCTGATCACCTGGCATTGCACTGTTTGCTCTTATGTTTTGCAATTGCTAAAACTTTGAATAAACCTTTATGAGCTTTGAAGAGATAGAAGTAGAATCACAGATGTATTCCCTGGCTCCCTTTTTACAAGACCCATTAGATAAATGTATCCTGTGATTTGCATTCCTTATATACCAAAAAGTAAATTGAGTTAAAATTACCCTTCTACCATGGATTAAGTAACTATTCCAAAATAACTAAGGAGAACAGGCTCATCATTATTCTATATTCTTTATATAGTAATGTATTTTCCTAGATTTGGGGAGGGAGATGGATGTCTTTGTCTATACTGATCATCCTCCTTTGCAATCAAAGATAGCACTACTGACCATTGCTGCAGATGGTCCCTTCCAAACAATACACTCCAATTCCTCTCTTTTTTACTTGTAATTTATCACTATTTATAGAATTTGGTATTGTTTGAAACTCTAGCACTTAGTTTGTAGTCAGAGAAAACTAGAACAATAATTTATAAAATGAAAGATCTAATTAGTCATGCACTCCATTGTTTACCTAGACATATCACTCAGGTTTCTTTTCTCTTAGATGAAGTTTATTTAGGGGAAAAAAACCATCTTATCTCTGATTAAAGCCCTCCTGGTTGATTTGTTCTCTGTGGCTTTCCCCCTAGGAGTTCACAGATGTAGCATATTATTGGAAGGTGCTCTACTGTGTTTCCTACTTTCTGTATTGTGTTGGTAATATTCAAATAGTTCATATTTTCTGAGTTCTTTGTTGTTATTGTTGTTGTTGTTGTTCAGTCATTTCAGTTGTGTCCAACTCTTTGTGACTTCACTTGAGATTTTCTTGGCAAAGATACTGGAGTGGTTTTTCATTTCCTTTTTCCAGCTCATTTTACAGATGAGGAAACTGAAACAAAAAAGGGTTAAGTGACTTGCCCAGTAACACAACTAGTAAGTGTCTGAGGCTGGATTTGAACTCAGGTATTTCCTGACTCCAGGCCTGGAACTCTATTCATTACACTACTTAGGCATTCCATTTTTTTAACTCTAGTGAATACCAAATAGGTAAGATATGTTTATATACTGCTCTACGAATTTCAGATTTGTAAATACATTAAAAAAATAAATAAATGTTTGAGAATGGTAGCATTCATTTTATAGAACACATCTCCATATTACAAAAATAGACAGCATAAGATTCCTTTAAATGAGACTTATAATTCATTTAGAATATGGTTCAGTTTACAAAAGCTCCAATTTGAAGCAATTTTTCATGCTGACAACTTTTGCATAAAGCTAGATATAGTTATATTTATAATAAGACAAAGGGATGCATTTATTTTCATGTATAATAGAGAGAAGTTTCATTTCTTTGAAAGCCACTATGAGCCAACAATATGATGTGGTTATCAAAAAAGAGAAGGAGACCTTAAGGTTGCTTTAAAAAAATTAGTGTCCAGAACACAGAGGATAACGGGCTCTTTGGCCTCTCCCCTAATCAGATCGTATCCGGAATGGTTTGTTCAGTTCTGTATTGACAGGCTGGATAGTGGGAGAAATCTCATCATAGATTATTAAGATACTTTGAATCATGGTATATCAAACTATAAAATATTTTGTAGTTTTTAAGTATTTGTATATGAAGATTTTTGGCAAAATGCTAGTCTTTCTTTTAACGTTTGGCACATAGTAGACACTTAATGATAAAGCCATCATTATGCACTGAAGTGTAGGTCTGACCATGTCATCCCCTCAGTAAACTCCAGTGACTTCTTATTGCCTCTAGGATCAAATGTAAAATCCTCTGGCTTTTAAAACCATTCATAACTCGGGTCCTTCCTACCTCTCCTATACTTTACTCTTACCTACATACATATCATACTCTAGATCTGTCGACCCTGGCCTTGTTGCAGTTCCTTGCCCAAGACTTTCCATCTCCTGGTTCAATCCCTTTATTGCTGGTTGTCTCCCCATTCCTGGAATGCTTTCCTCCCTCACCTCAGACTATTGGTTTCCCTGATTCCTGTCAAGTCTCAAAAAAATTCCTTTTAATCTTGGCTACGTATTTTATTTGTACAAAAACCTTTAAAATTTAATGTTACTGAAATTATCCATTTTATACCTCATACTGCTCTACCTTATGCAGGAAGTCTTTCCAAATGCCCCTTAATGCTTGTGCATTCTCTCTGAGATTATAGTAGGCTCTATAACACACTTTTAAACTTAATCTATGTTATTCATATTTTCCCATCACTTTATTCAATTTAGATGACCAGCAAAATCATAAATTACAACCTTATTTGTGGCATTTGCCAATTTCTGAGGTGTAAATGGTCACACCAAAAATTAAAGATCTGCTCTCACAAATACTTCAAACTGACTCCAGCAGTCCCCTGCTACAGGGACATTTCTCTAGGCCAGAATACTTTCAAACAATCCTATTTAATTAACATTTTTAAAACACCTACCACATGAAAAGCACGGTGCTAGGCACTGGGAATACCAAGACAGAATGAAAAAATAGTCCTTTGAGAAATTTACATTCTAATGGGAAGATATCATGTAAGCAAATAAGAATATATGTGATAATAGATTAGACAAGGTTTCCTTTAGGAGGTGACCCATAAGTCAAGTCTTAAAGGGGCCTAGGAACTCTAAGGGGCTGAGGTAAAGAAAAAGTGCCTTTTGGGAACTGGTAACAGCCCATGTGCAAAGATAGGGAAATGGAATATGAGATGTGGAGATCAAGAAATAACAAGATCAGTTTGGTTGGAATGGGGAATGAACAAAGGAAAGCAATGTGAAACAAGGCTACAAGGGTTGGGAGTAGAACTAGTTGTGAGGCACTTGAAATGTCAAGTTGAGAAGTTTCTATTTCATCCTAGAGATAATAAATAGCAATTGGAGATTTGAAGAAGGTGAGTATCATGGTTAGGCTTGTGCTATAGGAAAATTGTTTTGGAACTTGGTGGTAGGGTGGATTGGAAGGGGGAGATATTAAAATCTGGTTATGCAAATTCTCCAGGTTAGAGGTAATGATGAGAATGAAGATGAGGATGATAACTGTAATTTATAAAATGCTTTACATTTACAATATTATCTCATTTTATCCTGATAACACTCCTAGGAAGTAAGTGGTATTATTACCCCCACTGTACAGATTAGAAAACTGAGACAGTTGGTGTTTCTGTGACTTGCCTAAAGTTATACAATTAGTGAGTTTGTGAGGCTGAATTTGTACTCAGGTCTTCTGGAATCCAGGTCCATCTAGTTGCCTAACTAGGTGATGAGGGCTTAATTAAGTTGATGACCATCTGAGTTGGAGATAGGGTTCAATAGTGAGATATGGAACTCAAATCAATAAAACAGCAACTAATAGGAAATAATCACTGAGGTAGAGGGAAAATTAAAGGTGACTTTGAGGTCATGAACCTGGGTGAGTGAGTGAAAAATGTGTGCCTTGAAAAGAAATAGGAAAGTTTGGAAGAATAGAGTATTTAGGAGAGAAGGTAATAAGTTTTATTTTGTACCTGTTGGGTTTGAGATGCCTGTGGGATATCTATTTGGGGATATTCAATAGGGAGCTAGTGAAGTGGGACTGAAATTTAAGAGGGAGGCCTGGCCTTGATAAATACATGCAGGTGTCATCTGTACAGAGGTAATTGAAACCATAGGAGATGATGAGATGACCAAGAGAGTGGAGAAATGGACCACTGACATAGCCTTGGGGGTAGAGGAGACAAAATTATGGATTAGTATATAGATGTGAAGGAGATTGAGGAAAGGACAGATAGGAGAACCAAGAGAGAACAGGGCTATGCAGACCTAAGGAGGAAGAGAGTATCCAGGAGAAGAGGGTGCTCAATCACTAGAAGGATGTCAGGAAGAATGAAGACAAAGCAAAAGACATCAGATCTAACAAACAGAATAGAGTAACCTTGGAGAGAACAGTATTAGTTAAGTATCACATTCATCACAAGACTACCTTGGCTTTTTTTTTTTGATGCTATATCACATTGTTGACCTATTTTGATCTTGTAGTCCACACACACACACACACACACACACACACACACACAAATACACAAATATGCACACATACCACTCTTGATCTTTTCACACTGAAACCCTGTTGCAAAATGGGTGAAATAACAGAACATCTTTGACAATGAAAGAATAATGTATAGTGTGCCAATTAAATGTATAGGATTTTCCTCTGAAACAACCTGAAATATATTGATGTTATCATAGAATAACCAGATGCATATTTCTAATATCAAATCCTATATAAGGGCATGTAATTTTAAACTGCCTCTTTTAAAATTCAATTGAGGATGAACAAATGTCAGAAATAATTAAAAGCGTAGTAGGAAAAGTTTCTGTCCTCCATATTAAAAAAGACCTTTTGAAAATTTCACTTTTGGTGTTTATTGATGTAAAAAAAACCCCCTCCGTAATTCTCCAGAGGCCATTTGTTAGCATGTTTCACAACTTGGAATATTTATAGTCCTGGCACCAGTGTTTGGATCTTTCCATCTGCATGGAGAATTTCCACGGCTGCCTACAAAAAGTCCCTAAAGAATCCCTTAACCTAAAATGGGTCTTTTTTTCAGATGAGGAAAAAGTTGGGACTGAATATTTGGGCACATGGAATCCTACATGGGTCAGGCATCACAACCCATTTGTTTGAAAAGCAGAGCTCCAAATATTTAAAATAAGTTTTTTAAAAGGCAACATCATGCCTCAGGAAGTACAGATGCCTGTACAGGGTAATTGAAGGCATACGGCTGAACACGCTTTATAATAATTGTGCTTTTGTGTGTGATTTCACTACCTTCCTACAGAGATGGAGTTTTGAAGTCTCATGGCTGGTTACATTAAAACTTCCTTCAGGGTCTGGATAAATCCATCTTCTCAATTGCATTTGAATCAGAGACAGCTTTAAAGGGAGCAGCAGTCTTATAAAGACAAAATTGGCTGATCAACCACATGGAAAGCTTTATTTAAAGCTCCTCAAGATAAAACTCAATATGGGATATTAAATTTTTTCATAGTATTTAGGAAATGATTGCCAAATTTGAAAAAAAAAATGTAGTTTCCTTTGAAATTAAGACACAGCTATATTCCATCTAATGGCAATAATAGCATCTTCAAAAATACAATTTTACATAAAATAATGGTGCAGGCTAAAGTTACTCTATCACAATTGTGTTAAAATAGAAGATTTTTCATGAGCAGCAAATATTCAAACAACAAAATCTTAATATTCATCAATACAGTGTCTGGGGACCATCATAGGATCAGGTAGAATTGTGTGAATCTGTTCAGAGGTGGTGCTATCAAGCCAAAAGAAACCACTGCTTTATTTGGTTGCCAGTTGAAAAGGTGGGAGTTGGGGTGAGATTACATCTGGATTCAGAACAAGAATCAAAAGGGGAGGGAATAAGCATTGATTAAGTGCCTGCTTTGTGCCATGCCCTCTGCTAAGAGCTTCACAATTATTATCTCATTTCATCCTCACAAGAACCCTGTGATTTAGATACCACTATTACCTCCATTTTATAATTGGGGGAACAGAAGTTAAGTGACTTACACAAGTTCACACAGTTAGTAATAGTCTGAGGTCAAATGTGACCTCAAGTCTTTCTGACTCCAGACCCTGCAACACCTAGATGTCCTAGAAAAATCTTGGACTTGAGATAGGAAAAGAAGCAAACTCTTTCCTCCCCAAGAATATCCTCTAACCTAATTTATGATCTTGTTTGAAATGGAAATTCTCAGATGAGTGCAAGCATTTTTTTTCTGGGACAGGGGGGTGGTAAGGAGGGGAAGAAGGAAAGGGAGAAGGGAAGGGAGCAGAAGGTAAGGGAAGAGTAACTAATCTTCCCAGAGGAACATAGCCCTAGTACAAGGTGATAAAAGTAAATGATGATTCATTAGAGCTTGGGACCAAGGATCCAAATCTTTGATTCCACTTGTTCAAGAGACTTGAGGAGTAGGGCATCTAAAAGGAGAATAATTTAGGCTAGTAGAATAATGTGCTGTAGTGTTAGAAAAGAATATAGACACATCAAGAACAAAGTCTTTTTGTAGATTAAAAAATGAGGAGCAGAAAGGATAAGTGACTTCCACAAAGTAAAACAGCAGAGATCTCTTGACTCCAACTGCAGTATTCTTTGTACTTTGCCACACTGACTTTGAGTCTTAAATTGGATAAAAGTTTAAATAAAAAATCTCTTAAGGTTTCAAAATTTCCTTTTCTTATTTCTTTTTATGTTGCAGAAGTAGCTAAGAGCAGAAATTAGATACTTTATTTTTTAATGTTAGAGACATAGCCCTTGTAAAATTGGTCTCTACTGCTCTTAACAAGGCTCTGTGATATTTAACAAACCAAGTGGAGAACAAAAACCTTTAATGGGGACAGTCTTTGGAGGCAGGCCAGAGAGATGGAACCCAAATTTAAGGTTGTTCTTAGTGGGATATTACTGTAGCACTATTTTCATCAAAGAACCTGGAATTATTTTATGAATACTGCTATTTTAATCATTTCAGATGTGTCTGAAGTATATTATTGGTGACTTTTACTATTTTTCAATTGTGCAGAAGAGTAAATGAGGTCAGAAATATGACCAAGATCACAGACCAAGCCTCTGGCAGGAGTTGGAATGGATTCTAGTTCTGCAACAGAATTCTATTCCCAAGATCACAATAACACTTAATAGTCATAGTTCTGCAATTATCATCTATTTTCTCTCTTATTTAAAAATGAATTATTCTGAAAACTAGCACATTGCCTTGCACAAAGTAGTTATTTAATAAATGCTTGTTGGTCTGATTTAAAATAGAAAGCTGAATTAAAACCAAATTTATCATCATCTCCAAATCCATTCCACTTTGTTTTTCTGGTTCTATAAATGGCACCACTATTGATTTTTTTTAAAAAAGCCAAACTAATACAACAAAAACAAGCACTAACCATGAATTGTCTGAAAGTTTTGAGTTCTTGAAATAAGCACAAATCTTTACATTTGTTTACATTTTATTGTAGGGTCAGACATTGTGCAATGGTTAACGAAGAACTTAACTATAGAAGATCCAGGTAAGTGAATTTTTTTCTCTTTATGGAAATTGCTTTACTTTGAGGGTTTTTTTAAGTTGTATTCTCTTAGGGTTATTCTTACTAAAACATTCTGCTAGAATATAACTAAAATGAAGCTAAAATAAGGGCATATACATATAGATATTAATATATTTTTGATATTTTTATAGAGTATGCAATGTTTTAAACTACATCAACTTCTTCACACATTTTAGCATCATAACATTTTAAAATCTAATTTTTTAAAAAGCAATTGGGGTTAAGTAACTTGCTCGAAATTACATGGCCAGTCATTATTTATGTGCGGGTGCTAATTTTCTGAGGCCGGAACCAATCCCAGGTCCTCCCAACTTCGGAGCCGGCACTCTTACTCACTGCACCACCTAGCTGCCCCTAAAATCTAATTTTTGATAAAATGCCTAAATACTCCCAGTTAAATGATATGCGTCTCATAGATGCAGATTGCTGTTGCACAGTATTCTTAATTCTTATGTCTTCTCTCTGCTGATTATCACCAGTCTATCCTGTTTTATTGCTTGTTTGTACATAGTTATTTTCATGTTATCTTTTCCATTAGACCGTGCACTTCTTGAGAGCAAGGACTATCTTTTATCTTTCTTTGTATCCCCTTAGCACAGTGCCTGGTATACAGTAGACACTTAATTAATGCTTTTTGACTTATTGTCTAATTAACTTTAAAATGATAAGACCAGTTTCATTAGTCCATGTGTAGTTGTACTGCTTTGTGGTCATAGTCTACAGACTTATTCTTGAGCTCCCTCTATAACATATTCAATCACAGTGAAACTTGTTGCATGTCCAACATGTTTCTAAGATTCAACACAGAACCAACTTATTTCAAGCAAATATTTGGTGTAATGAAATTAAGTACAATGAAAAATAGGAACAGTCCATGAAATCTAAATTATCCAAATCTGACTACTATATTGATACTAGTTTTAAATAGAAGTTTGACTTTTTAGATATGCCAATAAATTTTGATAGCGCCCATAGTGTAACATTTGAAAATCCTTGTAGTTACTTTGTCTATGGATTTTATTCTGCCCTTCTTCATGAAACTATATTACATAAGAACCTATGTAGCCTCAACAATAACTAGGAAATAAAGTTGTGAATTTGCTTACATCAATTCATCATTCTCTTTACAAATAAGATTCAGGAAAGTGTGAATAATAAACTCGACATAAATGTACTCTTTTTTTTTTTTTTTTTTTTTTTTACAAATACTTTATTAACTTCTGTTTTACATCATTCATTTCCACCAGATTTTGAGTTACAATCATTTTCCCCCCATTATTCCCCTACCCAACCTCCCAGAATAGCAGTCCCACAAGATGTCGCTTCCTCCAATCTGCTCTCTCCCATACCTTCTCCCATACCCCCATCGACTTTTCCATTAGAGGAAGATGAATCTTTGTGTCCCAATGCCTGCACATCTTATCTCCCAATTATAGGCAAAAGAGTATTAATAATAGTATTTATATATATTTGAAACATTTAATGTTACGACCTCGAATTTCAGATCCATTTCCTTCCTCCCTTGTCACCCATTCCCTCTGGGGAGATAAGTAATTCAGTATATGTTGTACATGTCTAGCTATGCAAAACATTATCATAGTAGATATATTGTACAAGGCTGCTTATAATTCCCTCCCACTCATCCCACCCCCCACCTGGTCCATTCCCTACATGATCCTGTCCCTCTTCTATAGTGGGTACTTCCAACCTCCCCTCACCCCAAGGATGCCCTCCCATCCATCATCCCTCCTCTCATCCCCCTTCCCCCTATCCTGCTGCAGGTTGAGATATCCCATTTAGTATGTATGTCATTTTCTCCCTGAACCAAACTCAATGTGAATGTGGTTTTGCCTTTTTAGCCTTCCTTATTCTCCCCCTCCTTTGCACCCACTTCCCCTTACATGAGATAGTTTACCCTACCATGTCTCTCCCCATCTCCTCTTGCCACTTTCCTCTCTCACCTCATAATTTCATCCCTTGAGTATTCTCCCTTCCCAACAAAATCAACCTATGCCCTCTATCCATATATAACTGTAACCATATACACACACATTCACATATGTATTCATATGACCACACCCCCTTCTTCCATTATTTTCATAGTGAGAAAGATATCATCAGTCACAGATATTGCTTTTCCATATAGGAATGTAAATAGTTCAACTTTGATAAGTTCCTTTTGATTTCTTTTCCCTGATTACCTTCTCAGGCATCTCTTCCTTCTTGTGTCTGGATGTCAAATTTTCTATTCAATTCTGGTTTTTTCCTCAAGAATGCTTGAAAGTCCTCTATTCCACTGAATGACCATATTTTCCCTGAAACAAAATACTCAGTTTTGCTGGGTAGGTGACCCTTGGGTTCATTCCCAGCTCTTTTGCCCTCTGGAATATCATATTCCATGCCCTTCGATCCCTCAGTGTAGAAGCTGCCAGGTCCTGGGCTATTCTGATTGTGTTTCCACAATATTGAAATTGTTTCTTCCTGGCTGCTTGTAGTATTTTCTCCTTGATCTGGGGATTCTGGAACCTGGCTATAATATTCCTGGGAGTTTTCTTTTTGGGATCTTTTTCAGGAGGTGATCGGTGGATTCTTTCAACCTCTATTTTGCCCTCTGGATCTAAAACATCAGGGCAATTTTCCTTGAGAATTTCTTGAAGGGTGATTTCTAGGTTCTTTCTTTGATCATGGCTTTCAGGTAGTCCAATAATTTTTAAATTGTCTCTCCTGGATCTATTTTCCAGGTCAGTGGTTTTTCCCATGAGATATTTCACATTGCCTTCTAATCTTTCGTTTGTTTGGATCTGCTTAACAGCATCTTGATTTCTCATAAAGTTACTAGCTTCCATTTGCTCCAGTCTAACTCTGAAGGAATGAATCTCCTCAGTGAACTTTTGAGATTCTTTTTCCATCTGGCAAATTCGACTTTTTAAGGCATTCTTCTCCTCATTGCCCTTTTGGGCCTCCTTTGCCATTTGAGTTAGTCTATTTTTTAAGGTGTTGTTTTCCTCAGTCAGGCTGTTGACCCTCATTTCATACTTTTCCTGCATCCTTCTCATTTCTCTTTCCAATTTTTCCTCCACTTCTCTTATTTGATTTTTAAAGTCCTTCTTAAGGTCCTCTATGGCCTGCAACCCGCTCATGTTTTCCCCTGGGGCTTTTGGAGCAGGACTTCTGACCTCACAGTCCTTTTCCCGCTCTATGCCCCCAAAATAGGAGTCTAGGGTTGCATTTTTCTGTTTCCTTTGCCTTGGCATGTTGCCACTTAATTGCTTGACTTTTGGGCTTGTTGCCACACTATGGCTTTAAGGCCAGATAGAGGAATTTTCGTCCCGAACGTGTGGGGGGCAACTTCCGTTTCTGGCAAGCTGTAAACCCACCCACAACTTCCACCCTAGATCACAATCCAGATCCAGGGAGGTTAAAGCAAGAGCGATTACCCCCCAAGACTGATCGCTGGATCTCCCCACGATTTGTAGGCTGGGAGCCGGAAATGCCTCTGAAAACTACACAGTGGCGTGTCTCCTCAGCAGCTTCTAGCCCCCAGGGGAGGGAGCTGACGCATTCCCCAAATACAGGTCCCAAAGTCCATAGGACACTAACCTCTTACTTTGTCCTAGGCAAGTCTATGTTGATAATTCTGGCGTCTCCACAGTTCCTGGTGTTCTGGGGTTCCTCCAGCCGGCTGCTGGCCCTGCCGCCCTGGGGCTAAAACCTCGGCTCACGTGGACCTGGGCTCGGCTCGGCTCCTGCGCTCTGCGCGCTGCCGGCTCCCAGACCACTGCGCTGGTCCTTCCTGCAGGGTGCTGGGCTGTCCTCAGCGGGAGGTTAGCTTCTCTGTGTCGTTCTGTGGGTGCTGGGGCTCCAGAAGATTTTCAGAGTCCTTTTTTACATAGTTTGTGGAGAATCTGGGGGCAGAGAGGCTTGGATGGGCTGTTTCTACTCCGCCATCTTGGCTCCGCCCTCCATAAATGTACTCTTAACAGAGAAAAATGCCATTATCAAATAGGTTAATTTTTCTACAACTTTCTTGGGTGGAAGGAGTAGAAAGCCAGGGAAGTTTCTCATTTTTATCAAATGAAGGAAATGGGATATTTGCCTACAAGGTGTTAGGAAAGCATTAGATCCATGTTTTCTGTAGCAAATTGACCACCATTGACTCTTTGCTTACAGGCTGAATTTTCTGCAGTGACTCTCAATTTATCATTCCCAGTTAGATTTTATTCATTGTGAAACAGATTTTGTTGGGTTCTTTGTGTATGAGCACACATAGACTTGGAGTGATATTTCAACCTTGAATATCTTGGCATATTTATGCTGTATTTGTTCAATTCTAAAGGAGGGGAGGAGGATTCAAGAGAAAAGTACAGTAAATCTCTCATTGAAATGTACAAATCTTTTCTCTTGCAATTTGTTAATCATTTTGACTTGAATCCATTTTGTTCCAATGACCTAAGTGCCCAGATTTAGAATTGTTTATCCCTCAGGCTTCTTTAAACATGTATTAGTTCCAGATAAGCATTTGAATCCATAGGTCAGCACTGAACAAAGAGGAGTTTTGCATATATTTTAACTTGATGCATTCAAAGGTTTTTAGAAGCTATTAATGTCTATCTTTACATAAATGCTAAAATGTAGAATCATAATTGATGCCCAGGGAATCCTTTTGAGTTAGTGTGCACTCCAATTAAAAAAATTTTGATAAGTGGAAAAATGAAGTGGAGATTGCTTGATCTAGGAGAAGGTGACTTTGAATTTTGAAATATACATATTTCTATAAACATGCAAAAATGTTGGTGTGGGATCAGAAGTCCTTGAATTTTCTGTTCTTTCATTCCAAATATATCCAAATCTAAAGGTCCTTTAGAAATGAACTGCATAGTCATGCAGAAAATCCATCCACATTCTATTGGTGGTAGAATTGTCTCACAATGGGTTTATCATTAAAATGAAAAGTTTCTCCAACTCATTCTATGGCTAACTTTTGACCTCCTGCAGTCTGGCCCCCTGTAGGTGCCAGGGAAGGAGAGATAAGTAAGGAAAGGACATTCACTTTCCTGGAGCACTAAATATGTCCTGGAAGGCTTTTTGTAACTGTGATTATTAACCATGGCTAATTGGACTGAGCTGAATAAGAAAACAGAAATGAAAGTCATCAAGACAGTCGTCCTTGAGCTGTTCCCATTGCTTCTATTTCTGATTGGTACAAAATAATATTTCTCATCCTTCCCAAACTCTGATAATTCCTTTGGAAAACTGCTATGATTTCTTATGGATCCCCTGAACAGTGATCATGTCTTTGACTTACCCAAATGTGCAGATTTGTTGCACAACTGAAAAATGCTTTTATTTTACATACCTTGCATCTGTTTCTACACAGTTTGTGCTGATTAGAAATGGTTTGGGAAAGTGTGGAGGAAGAAAGGAGAGAGAAAAAGGGGAAAAGTGAGGGAGGAAGGAGAAAAAGTGAGGAAAAAGAGATGAAGAAACAGACAGTAGACAGGAAATACAGAAAGACAGAGCAGAGATAAAGGAGGAAGGAAAAAGAAAAAGAGACAGGAAGGAGGATGAGAAAAAGAGGGATGTATGGCCTCAGACACTTAACCACACAAACAAAAACCTAGCTGTGTGACCTTGGGCAAGTTACTTAACCCCAATTGCCCTCCAAAAAAAAACAAAAAAAAAAAAAGAAAAGAAAAAGAGGGATGTAGAGAAATTCTGAATGGAAGAAAGTTATAAAAGCAACAGTCCCCTGAAAAAAGCAGAGGGCCAGGGTTTCCATACCTTTGGTCAATTATCACCTGTCCATAGATTCAGGTTCTGCCTTACTTAATCTACCAGGGCAGCACCCTTAAAACCTTAGTTAAAGAATTAATTTCTTTGCTTCTGGATTCTCACTCCCTGTCATATAGGAGCATCATTTTTACCACCAGCCTTCAGAGTTACTAAGAGGATTAATGAGAGAACGCTTAGCATGGTGGAATGTCTCAAAGGGAAAGTGCCTACATGGTAGACAACCTTTGTGCCTTACTCTGAGGGCTACAAAGTAATGATCAGAGATAGCCTTGTTCTCAAGGAACTTAAAGTTGAATAATAAGGCAGTCAAAGAGGCAGGCCATACTCCCCATAAGACTAATGTTTCCGTGTCCCTTGCTTATAGTTACACAGTAAGCCAGTAGGACAAGTGGGGAAAGATTGAAGTAGCATAGGCTTCAGCAAAAATTCTTTTGGGGGAGGATAGGAGAAGAAATTTGAGTGTCACCCAGAGGGCTCCCACAGGAGATGCATCACTGCTTTTGTGTCTTCCTTTTATTGTCTTAGATCTTCCCCATAGGTGTTCATGGAAAAAGCATTAATCATTCATTCATAAAACATTCATTCAGTAAATACTATCACCAGATTCTGTTCTAGGTTCTGGACATTTTAAATACAAAACAAGACAACAACAACAGCAGCTGCTACAGCAACTGTCCCTGTTCTCAAGGATCTTACGTTGTTTTAGACTTGTTGCAAAAGTGTGCTTTACCAGGGAGAATAGGGTTTGGTAGAAAGGAATAAGGAGGTTGTCTGGTGTCATAGGTTAACTAACAGTTAGGAGACTCTAAGGCATTATATATCTACTGCAGAGGTCCAGGGTAAAAGATTTAGAGTTCAAAGATTTTACAGAAGAGGAAATGATAAAAGAGGATTTAAGTGATTTAATAAAGTCACATAGGAAGTAAGTGAATAGGTGATCCTATTTTCCTTATTTATAAAATGGGCACAAAGCTCATAAACAGATTTTATTTTCCAACATTTCCTACAATTCCTTGACCCAATTTTTTTAACTTTCTGAAATGTTTTCATCTGTTATATTAAACCAAAATAGTTCCATTTGAATCTCTAGTAAATTGGACCCAATATTTGGAACCTCTCTTGGCTTGCTTTGTCTGCTATTGGAAGATTTGCACATAGTAGACAACTGGTTGTGGAGTCAGGAAGACCGAGGTTCAGGTCCCTCCTAGACACGTCATTGCTAAGTAAGTCATTTAACCTTAGTGCATCAGGCAACAGTCCATGAAAGTGAAAGTTTTTTCCTTACCTATCTTCCCTTCCCTCTCATATGCCAGAAGCCAGAAAGGAGGTAGAAAGTTAACTCTAGACTAAGGCACTTCCTTTCTCAGATGGGACACCTCCTCCTTGGACTTGGCCATCACTACTACCAAGCTCTTTTGGTCTCTGCTACTAACTGGTTGCTATGGGCCCTTCTAACAGTTCTTCCAATCTTTCAAAAATTGTAAGGTATAGTATGTTATCATTATTACTATCGACAAAAAATACAATAGAAGCTTATGTATATATGGACTATTTTAACCATTTTGAACCTTGCAACAAACCTCTGGCCTATGGAGCTATTATTATCATTATTTTTTTTTTGGAGGGGGAAAGCAAGGCAATTGGGGTTAAGTGACTTGCCCAAGGTCACATGATTAGTTTTGTATTAAGTGTCTGAGGCTGAATTTGAACTCAGGTCCTCCTGACTCCAGGGCCGGTGCTCTATTCACTGCATCACCTAGCTGCCCCTATCATTATTTTTTGTTTGTTTGTTTGTTTGTTTTTTGGAGGGCAATTGGGGTTAAGTAACTTAACCAAGGCCACATGGCTAGGTTTTTGTTTGTGTGAATTAAGTGTCTGAGGCCGGATCCGAACTCAGGTCCTTCAGACTCCAGGGCCTGCGCTCCACTCACTGTGCCACCTAGCCACCCCTATCATTATTTTTTTTTTTTATATTTGAAACATTTAATGTTAAGACCTCGAATTTCAGATCCATTTCCTTCCTCCCTTGTCACCCATTCCCTCTGGGGAGATAAGTAATTCAGTATATGTTGTACATGTCTAGCTATGCAAAACATTATCATAGTAGATATATTGAAAAGGGCTGCTTATAATTCCCTCCCACTCATCCCACCCCTCACCTGGTCCATTCCCTACATGATCCTGTCCCTCTTCTATAGTGGGTACTTCCAACCTCCCCTCACCCCAAGGATGCCCTCCCATCCATCATCCCTCCTCTTATCCCCCTTCCCCCTATTCTGCTGCAGGTTGAGATATCCCATTTAGTATGTATGTCATTCTCTCCCTGAACCAAATTCAATGAGAATGTGGTTTTGCCTTTTTTGCATTTCTATTCTTCCCCTTTCTTGCAACCACTTCCCCTTGCTTCTTCTACATGAGATAGTTTACCCTACCCTGTCTCTCCCCATCTCCTCTTGCCACTTTCCTCTCTCACCTCATAATTTCATCCCTTGAGTATTCTCCCTTCCCAACAAATTCAACCTATGCCCTCTATCCATATATAACTGTAACCATATACACACACATTCACATATGTATTCATATGACCACACCCCTTCTTCCATTATTTTCATAGTGAGAAAGATATCATCAGTCACAGTTATTGCTTTTCCATATAGGAATGTAAATAGTTCAACTTTGATAAGTTCCTTTTGATTTCTTTTCCCTGATTACCTTCTCAGGCATCTCTTGCTTCTTGTGTCTGGATGTCAAGTTTTCTATTCAATTCTGGTTTTTTCCTCAAGAATGCTTGAAAGTCCTCTATTCCACTGAATGACCATATTTTCCCCTGAAACAAAATACTCAGTTTTGCTGGGTAGGTGACCCTTGGGTTCATTCCCAGTTCTTTTGCCCTCTGGAATATCATATTCCATGCCCTTCGATCCCTCAGTGTAGAAGCTGCCAGGTCTGGGCTATTCTGATTGTGTTTCCACAATATTGAAATTGTTTCTTCCTGGCTGCTTGTAGTATTTTCTCCTTGATCTGGGGATTCTGGAACCTGGCTATAATATTCCTGGGAGTTTTCTTTTTGGGATCTTTTTCAGGAGGTGATCTGTGGATTCTTTCAACCTCTATTTTGCCCTCTGGGTCTAAAACATCAGGGCAATTTTCCTTGAGAATTTCTTGAAGGGTGATTTCTAGGTTCTTTCTTTGATCATGGCTTTCAGGTAGTCCAATAATTTTTAAATTGTCTCTCCTGGATCTATTTTCCAGGTCAGTGGTTTTTCCCATGAGATATTTCACATTGCCTTCTAATCTTTCATTTGTTTGGATCTGCTTAACAGCATCTTGATTTCTCATAAAGTCATTAGCTTCCATTTGCTCCACTCTAACTCTGAAGGAATGAATCTCCTCAGCGAGCTTTTGACATTCTTTATCCATCTGGCAAATTCGACTCTTTAAGGCATTCTTTTCCTCATTGCCCTTTTGGGCCTCCTTTGCCATTTGAGTTAGTCTATTTTTTAAGGTGTTGTTTTCCTCAGTCAGGCTGTTGACCCTCATTTCATACTTTTCCTGCATCCTTCTCATTTCTCTTTCTAATTTTTCCTCCACTTCTCTTATTTGATTTTTAAAGTCCTTCTTAAGGTCCTCTATTGCCTGCAACCCGCTCATGTTTTCCCCTGGGGCTTTTGGAGCAGGACTTCTGACCTCACAGTCCTTTTCCCGCTCTATGCCCCCAAAATAGGAGTCTAGGGTTGCATTTTTCTGTTTCCTTTGCCTTGGCATGTTGCCACTTAATTGCTTGACTTTTCGGCTTGTTGCCACACTATGGCTTTAAGGCCAGATAGAGGAATTTTCGTCCCAAACGTGTGGGGGGCAACTTCCGTTTCTGGCAAGCTGTAAACCCACCCACAACTTCCACCCTAGATCACAATCCAGATCCAGGGAGGTTAAAGCAAGAGCGATTACCCCCCAAGACTGATCGCTGGATCTCCCTACAGTTCACAGGCCAGGAGCTGGAGCTGCCTCTGAAATCTATAAAATGGCATGTCTCCTCAGCAGCTTCTAGCCCCCAGGAGAGGGAGCCGACGCATTCCCCAAATACTGGTCCCAAAGTCCACAGGACACTAACCTCTTACTTTGTCCTAGGCATGTCTATGTTGATAATTCTGGATTAGCCACAGCTGCTGGTGTTCTGGGGTCTCTCCAGCCGGCTGCTGGCCCTACCGCCCTGGGGCTAAAACCTCGGCTCACGTTGACCTGGGCTCCACTCAGCTCGGCTCCCCGAGCTCTGCGTGCTGCAAGCTGCCAGCTCCCAGACCACTGCGCTGGTCCTTCCTGCAGGGCTGCTGGGCTGTCCTCAGTGGGAGGTTAGCTTCTCTGTGTCGTTCTGTGGGTGCTGGGGCTCCAGAAGTTGTTCAGAGTCCCCTTTTACATAGTTTGGGGGGAATCTGGGGGCAGAGTGGCTTGGATGAGCTGTTTCTACTCCACCATCTTGGCTCTGCCCCCTATCATTATTTTTTTAGATAAGAAAACAGAGCCCCAGATTTTCCTAAGGCCATAATGGTGAAAGATCATAGAGTTAGGTCCCAAAGTCCAAGGTCCTTTCTCTATTCCATGCTTCCATCTGTAAACTCATGCTATAATGCTATTGAATGACATAGTCAAGTATGTTTGGGTTGAAAATCCATTTAGTAACTTTGTGTAATTTTCATGCATTTAATGATATGTATGCAACTATTCAACCATTTTTTCTAAAGTTGACAACAGCTGCTATGACAGCTTTCAGCACCTGAAGCATTAACATGTTCAGCTTCCCCTCACCCTTTTAATTCTTCCTCTTCCAAGTTTTTCCCAATACCTCACAATGAGAAGTAGAAAGAAAACAATAATATATCTATAAGGGGGAAGGGTATAACATTCAGAGTAATAGCTCAAATCTCTTTACTGTCTGAAGATTTACAGAGTGCTTTCATTATGTCTGCCTGTATGTGTCTTGTATACACATAGAAATGTGTTACATTACTGGGTTTCATGAGTACAAAGATTTTTTTTTTCTTTTTTATCCTTGTACCCTGTTCACCTGTCAAGTGCTTGGTACATAATGGTACTTAATAAATGCATATTGTTGAACTGATTCATGTGGTAACCCTATAAGCTAAGAAGCATAAATATTAATACTCCTTTTCAAAAAAAACAACATGAGAATTATAGTTACAATTTATAATAATATATTTAATGTAATATAATATTTGGGAATTATATTATTCATAATAATAATTTATAATATTTTATCAGTTATTTAATTCAATTGCTATATTTTACAGATAAGTTAATGGAGGCTCAAAGCAGTGAAGGGACTTACTAATAAATGTCAAAGTGGAAATTTGCATTCAAGGCTCCTATAGAATAGAAGCAGTCAAAAAGCATTGATTAGATACTTACTGTATGCCAGAAACTGTGCTAATTGCTTAAGGTGCAGTGTAAACGGAGAATACATGCATATAAATTGGTCAGCTTTTTTCCATCCAATTTCACAGACCCCTCCTTAAAACTATCCTTAGACCCCTTGGGGGTCTGTGAATTCCAGATACCTTAGAGGGTAATAAGTACTAGGACTTGGGGGTGAGTGAAAAATAAAGGTTCTTGTAGAAAATGTTGTTTGAGCTGAGTTTTCAAGTAAACCAGAGGTTCTAAAACGTGAGAATAAATTAGAATGTCATTCCAGGTTTAGGGGACAGCCAGTGCAAATGAATGGAAAGGGGATATGAAGTGCCAGTATGTTTACATTTAAATTTAAAGGTAATAAGGAGCCACTGGAGTTTGTTCTGCAGCAAGCAGGCAGGGGGGTTTCATGGCCAGACCTACGTTTTAGGAAAATTACTTTGCTGTCTATATGAAGGATGGATTAGATTGAGATGATGAGGCTGGAAAACCACTTTGAAAGCTATTATAGTAGTTCAAGTGAGAATTGAAGAGGTCATGAACTAGGGAGATGGTTATGTGAATGGAGAGAAGCAGATTATAATAGAGAAGTTGTAATGGTAGAAACACTATTTGACAGTTGACCGGATATGTGTGGTAAGTTATACAGAGAAGTTGAGGATGACATTACCGGGAAGTTGAGTGACTGGGAAGATGGGGATGCCCTCAGTAGGAGTACAGGAGTTCAGAATAGGGATGGATTTATGGGGAGAGGTAACGACTTCTGCTTTGAAGATCCCTCAGGACATTTGAGATACTTATGAAACTTATAGGTTGAAATGTTTAATAAGTGGCTAGTTGCATTGTAGGACTGGGAACTCAGGAAAGATTGGGTTTGACTATATAGATCTGGGAATTATCAACATAGAGAAAATTATTTTAACCATGGAAATCAAGGAGATGCCCAAAGGATGTACAGAGAAGAGAGAAAAGGTTACAGGATTAAGGCTACAGTTAATGAACTGAATGAAGACCCGTCAAAAGAGAGTGAAAGGAAATTAGACAGAAAAGAGAACTGAGAGAGCTGTGTCACAACAACCTAGAGTGAAGAGAATATCAAGGAGAAGGAGGTGGTCTACAGGGTCAAATATTACACAGTGAACAAATAAAGCATGAGAAAAGGCCAAGATTTGTCAAATAAGAGTTCAAGTTCATTGGTAACTTTGAAGAAAGTAGTTTCAGTTGAATGATAAGGTCAACCCTTGAAAGGGTTTGGAAGTGAGAGGAAAGATATCAAAGCAAACTATATGACTTTTTCATTACATTTTAGAGGAGGTGGAGAAATATATGGTAAAAACTAGCAGACATGACAGGATCTAGTAAGAGTCTTTTTTTTTCTTTAAGGATGGGAGAGACATGGTTGTGTTTATAGGTAGTAGAAAAGAAAACAGTGGATAAAGAGAGACTGAAGATTTGAGAGAGCAGGGATAACAGTGGGGACAATCTGCTGGAAGGTATGGGAGGTGATCTGGACTAAGTACTGGTCCAGGAATTAGAAGACCTGAGTTCAAATCTCATTTACTTATTTAATGCTTACTGTGACCCTGGGCAAGTCACTTTAACCAACTGGGGCTTCAGTATTCTCATCTATAAAATAGTTTAATGTCCTATTAGGGCCTAGATTCAATGATGACTCTAAAACTTGTGTGCTTGCCACTTTATTAAGCTGTATCATTATGCAAGAAAGTGTCTGTAGCATAAGCAAGCTGAATCAAAAATAGTTGAAAGCTGTTCTTTTGGTTTAATGAATAGCTTCAGAGCTACAATCAGTATCAGCTCTAAATTAGAAATGTGGGCACCTGCCCACTTCATCTCCACCATTCTGAGTAGTGTTGGTTGAGAATAAAACTAATGACTGAAAAAAAAAGAAAACAAAAACCATGAAAGCTCTTTGGCATGCCCTTAGGTAGATGGTTCAGTCCAAAACAAGAGTCTGTTTTATTGGTATGTTTTGATTGTCTGTGTCCTTCAGCCTCCGGTGATAGAAGGGATAAAATGTATGACAGTTTGAGTGTGTTTGACAACTCTTTTTTTCCTCTCTGGGCATCATAAAATGAAGGTTTGGGAAATGGAAGCCTGATTTGCCTTTTAAAAGAAGAATGACAGTGAATTTCCAAAGGGGCAACTCTGCCTAGCACCTAAGGTGCCATGAAAATGGGCAGGTTTGCTAGAAATATTGGGAGCAAATAAGGCCAGGGTGGGCTCCTCCAGAAACCCCTGACTCCCTTTAAAGCAGATGTTTGATTTTGTAGGAGAGAATCTTTTTCATTTCTGTTGAACTTTCCTTCCTATTATTTGAAAGATAATCATTTAATTTTTGGCCTTTCTGCTAACTTTATTTCTCTAGTAATTGGAATTGATATGAGGAACAGGGTAAATGAGAGAAGTCTGATCAGACAAAAACCTTACCTTTTATTAGTTGTGATAAGAAGGTCTGATGAGAAGAAGCTTTAGAAAAGGAGATTTTATTTGATGTACTGATCCCACTTCCCCCTGGAATCCCACTCTCCCTCCCCTTTTATATTGACAATAATATAAAAGTGCAAAATTCTATAAGTGTTGTATTACCTGGTTCATCTGTAAAGAAGATACAAACACAATACTCTTTGTGAACAGTACAGTCACAATATAGATATCTAGATGGTATGGTGACTAGAGTGCTGGTTCTGGAGTTAGGAAAAACTGACTTCAAATCCTGTTTCAGATATTTAGTAGCTACATGGTTTTGGGCAAGTCATTTTGCTCCCTCCCCCAGCCTCAGTTTCCTCATCTGTCAAGATGAAATCATAATAGGCCCTGGCTCAGAGGGCTGTTATGAGGATCAATTGAGATACCACATGTAAAGTGTTTTGCAAACTATAAACCATTACAAGAATGCTAGCTATTATACAGTTAGGATAATATTAAAGTTATTCCAGGTGACTCATTCTCTAAGCCTAGAAGACTAAATTTGTTGCAAGGGAAAGAGAAATGGATTTGGAGCAAAAGAATCTGAGTTCAAAACCTCACAGTTCCACCTAGTACCTGTGTATCCTTGGGAAAATCACTTAAAGTTGATGACCCTCTGTCTTTTTACTTATAAAACAAGGGTTTGACCTAGGAGAACTCTGAAGTCCCTTTGGTTTCCTCCATGCTGTGGTCTGCTATCATTAATCTGCATTGCCAAACTCTGAATTCTGCTTTGTTGGATTGCCTACTAAAATTGACTACTTCCACAAAGTGACCACTGACTAATCAAAAGAGAAATAATACATTTCCTTGGGTTCATCCTGAATAAAAATAAAATTTGGATGACTCCTCATAACTTACCACCCTACAACATATTTAAAATCCATTAGATCAAGAATTTTAAAAGATCATGGAGATACTTTAGTCCAACCCCTTTTTATTCTAGAGATGAGAAGATGGAGGTCTATAAAGTGACTTACTGGGATTCATGTGGGTAATTAGTTTCAGAAGAAGGATATGAATCCAAGTCCTCTGATTGCAAAGTAGTTATTATCTAAAGGTGAAAATCAAGATATTCGTTCTAGATCTTGATGAGGTAAAAGAACAAATCACTAGGATTAGCACTTACCCCTTGAAATACCCATACCTATCAAAAGTAAGAGAGATTTTATGGGTTGCCTCGCCCAAACCTTTTATTTTATAGATGAGGAAATTGAGGCCAAAAGAAGGCAAGTGACATGTATAAGGCCCTCCATTAGTCAAACTCTTACTATTCTTCTAGCACGTTGAGTGTGTGTTTAGTGGTTTCTCTCAGTCTGCATCAAAATTAACTATAGATTATGAACTCAAGAAGAATTATCTTGGTTGTGAGGATTTTTTTTTGCTTGTTTTGTTTTGATTTTAAGGGGAAGAAGTCTGTATATGACTATCATGATGCATATATGATAGGAAATTAACAGATGCTTTTAGATAATTAATCTATTCATAGCAGAAACAGACTCCCCAGGGAGAAACAACAGACAAATGTGTACCAGGCAAATCAAACCACCACACCCACTTTGGCCATCATTTAGTCTTAGATCCTGATGGTGACAGCCCAGGAACCTGAGCCCAAGAGCCTTGGGAATAGCAATTCATAGTAAACCCAGACCTACTCCCAGACTAGTCCTTACAGTCAACATCCTCCATTGCTCCCATAGAATGGGACCCCTACATAGAAGATACAGCTATCCCCACAAAATGTTTACAACCTGAGACCCAAAAGGCTGGCAAGCCATCCCAGTTTCAAGCAGAAAAGCATCCCAAGGAGAAGGACAGGAGGCATCATGTGCCAGGCAAGTCAAAACTACCACCACCATCTTGACTACCATCTCCTCTCAAGCCCCAGCAAAAACAGCCCAAGGGCTCTGAATCTAAGATTCTTGGGAATAACATTGCTTCCAGCCCAGTGGTCTCAGCCATCACCCTGGGAAGTAACTCCTGTGAAGATGAAGTCTGGAAATTGCTCTTTATAGGAACTACAGACACAGCTGCGGAAGACCCAGAAAAGAAAGTTCTTGTCACCAAAGTCCTTGACTGTCAAATGCTTCAGGGCCAGAAAAATGATAGAATTTTATCAGTGGAAATACCACTAACAAAGAAGCATCAACATCTGTTGCTGTACCCTAAGGACAATGGGATCTTTCCATTTGACTTGCAGCTGAAATCCTCCACATGTGTTTTCTCTCCCATTAGAATATAAGCTCCTTGAGAACAGGGACCATCTGTTCTATCTGTATCACCAATTCTTAGCACAGTGCTACATGGGAAGCAATGAATGCTTCATTAATTCATTAATAATTTGCAGATAATAGTAGTACATCCATATAAGTAGTGTATTGAGAAATCAGAATAAACTAGAAAGTAACTGGAACAACAGCAATTGCCTATGGCATCCTACATAAAGAAGTGGACATGTTAAGCTTAAAAATTAAAAACATAGCAAAATAAAAAACTTCATTTTCCTAGCCCCAAACAGAATTTGAACTATCTTTCCATTTCTCCCACAGCATACCCCTTTCCTGCCTCCATCACCTTATGATGGCTTAGAAATGAGATTGTTGGTCTATATACATTTATTCTTCCTATTTTAAGATGGAGAGGCACGTGGATAATGGAAAGAGTACAGAATTTGGAATCAGAGGATGTGAGTTCAAATCCTCGCTCTGCCAGTTAGTATCTGTGTGGCCTTGGGCAAAGTACTAATATCTCCGGACCTCAGTTTCTTCATTGATAAAAAAGTGGGGCATGAGTTTTAATTAGATGACTTCCACAATCCTTTTCTGCCTAAAATGAATGCTCTTATGATTATCTAATATAGCATAACATTTTCTGCACAAGCAGAATTCATATTCGTCTCTATTTCTATGTTTTTCCCCATGTTTTCTGACATTTGGTTTGTGTATTGGGAGAGAGATGCTAAAGTACTTACCAATTTCCAAAAAAAAAAAAAGATGGAAACAATTAAGTAAAGTCTAGGCAACTCTACTAGTGCCAGCACTAATTGTTGTTGTTGAAAAGAGGAAGAAAATACTCAGGAAGGGAAGCTGCAGTCTCACTAAGTACACATGTCAGTTTTAGACACAATGGGACTTGTGCACATTCATAGCACTCTAGAACCAAAGAGATTATCCAAATGCTGTATAAAGATTGGCCAAAACTATTGGAAATTCTGATGCTAATGATTTCTACAGCACTTTGCAGCTTGAAGGGGAAAATGGATTTAAGTTAATATGTGTTTTTGGGAAATTTCAGATTGAAAGCACACTTTAGGAATGTTATATATAAGGAAGATGAAAAGGTGGCCACATATATGATAACTGAATGAAAAATTATTATTATATATAATTCACAAATGGGAAATCGTTAGCTGTATTATGCTTGAAAGATTGGTTTGTAATGGTGATAGACATTGCTTAATGCTTCTAATGAAGTTATAAATCTTTATCAGTAGACAGGTAAAAATCCACCCATATCTAGCATAGGGGTTATATTTTTTAATAGTCACAGTTTTGACAGCCTGAAATATTAGTATTTGTGACTTTGAGTAGGCTTTATACCAGAGAGTATTCATCCTTTTATTTTTTAAATGTGATTCATCCCAATGGCACTACATAATTAGCAACTATTTGGTGATGTATGATAAATACAATATGAGGAGTAAATAATAGTTTTCCTTAGGACATCAGAATAGAAAATAAGGGGCTTGATAAGTCAATAAACTTTTATTAACCATTTGCTACATGCCAGGCACTATGGTAAGTGCTGAGAATACAAAAAGAGGCAAAAAAAAAAAAAACCAACCCTTGTCTTCAGGAAGCTCACACTCTAAAGGTAGAGACAAGGAAACAAATATGTACAAACAAACCATATACAGGATAAACAGGAAAGAAATTAAAAAGAGAGAAGGTAGTAGAAGTAAGAAAGGTTGGGAAAGGCTTTCATCTTCGACAGGATTTTGTTGTTATTTGTTCAGTCATTTCAGTTGTGTCCAACTCTTCATGACCCCTTATGGGCTTTTCTTGGCAAAGATACCAGAGTGATTTGACATTTCCTTCTCCAGTGGACTAGGCAAACAGAGGGCAAGTAACTTGTCCGGTATCACACAGCTGATGAATGTCTGAAGCCAGATTTGAACCAGGTCTTCCTGACTCTGGGCCCTTTGCTCTATCCACTGAGTGACCTAGCTGCTCTGTGAGTCATCTAGCTGGGATTTTAGTTGGGACTTAAAAGAAATCAAGGGAAGCTAATAATTTGGCATGAAATAGAAGAACATTCCAGGCATAGGAGACAGCCAGATAAAATGGCCAGAGTTAAGAGTCGAAGTGTCTACTTCAGGGAACAATAAGGAGGCCAAGGTCATTCTTATTCAGGTATTGACTAGAGTCAATGCCTTGGAATTCCCCTTTTGTACATGAGATTCTGTGATTCTAGAAGGCATTTTTAAGTACCCACTATGTGCAAAGCACTGTGCCAGGTGTCAATAATATTAAAACAAAGATAAAACATTATAAGTTCCATAAGGAACTTATATTTTGCTGAAGGAACTTCTAGGCACATACATAAATATTTTCCATTTATAATTTTTAAGTATATGTAGACAACAGTAACAATTAAGATCAGAAAAGGTCTTCTATAGGAGAAGGCACTTAAGATGTAGCTAGTTCTAATTTGTACCCTTTCAGAGCCTCTTCTGTTCTAATCAATCTGGCCCTTTGGACTGACGTGTCTTGAACTCAACATTTCCTCTTTTACCTTTGCAAAGAGTATCCTGTCCTGGGTAATGCACTTACTCCTCATTTATGAATCTTAAAATCTCTCCTTCATTCAGAATTTAGCTCATAAGGATTTTTTGACCCATTTCCATAGATATTCATGTGAAAAAGCACACTAATTCAATTTTTATAAATATGATTATCTTTTTTGATATTTTTTCCCTAATACTATGTAAGTTCCTGGAAAGGCAAGAGGTATCTTCCATTTTATCTTTGCATCTCTAGCACTAGAACACTGATTTATATATAATATACACTTAATAAATATCTGTTGTATTGGATTGTCTTGGAAGTGCTGAAATTGGCAAATAGTACTAGAAAAAATGGTGTTAGGAGTAGGAGAGGTAGGGTACAGTTCTGCTTGGAGTCAGATGAATGTATTACGTGATCTTCTGTGCTCCTTTTTTTAGAGCTCTTATAGTAAGAGATAGGAGATAAGAGATTATCTTTGGTATTTACCACCTTATTCATAAAAGCTAATCTTTATTTCTTGTTTTCTACGATAGCAATTTTAGGAATCTTTAAGCTATTGATTTCGTTATTTGGTTCTGGGCCTAAGAGATCAAAACATATTTTACCTTTTTCTTTTAGAGAAACCAAGCACAAGTCTCCTCCCGTAAAGTCCATTTATGGCTCTTTGTGAATGGCCAAAGGGCACCAAAGACGATAATCACATTGTGTATTTGTTGAATGCTATTTTTTTTCATAAGCTGTCATTCATCTAACATTCCCAGTATATGTTGAATCTTTGTGCCCAATTCACTTTCTTGCCAACCCTTCAGTTCCAGAAACTATACCATATAAGGATTACTATAGATCATTCTTAGAATTAAAATGATTTTTATTTTTCCATTATAATGATGATATTTTATACAATGACCAAACAGATATATTGAGCTTATCAAATGTTGTTCAAATGCCAGATGTACGCTTGCCAAAAAGACCATTCTCTGGAGAACTCACACAGGGCAAGCACTCATATGGTGGTCAGAAAAAGCAATACAAAGACACTTGCAAGGTATCTCTTAAGAATTTTGGAATCAATTTGTGACATGGGAGACATTGGCACAGGACTGCCAAGCCTGGCATATCCTCAGTAGAGAAGGTGCTATACTCTATGAGGAAAGCAAAATTGAAGTAGTTCAAAAGAAAGATGAGATGCACAAATTTAAGAATCCACCCCAAATGTTCACATGGGACTATTGTGGTAGAAAATTCCAAAACTGTATTAATTTGATCAGCCACAGTCAGACATACTGTAACTTGACTCTAATATAATGATATCATATTGGTCCTCTTTAAGAACAAAGGACAACAACCATACTAAAAGAAGTAAAACAAAAATTCTTAAAATTAAATTAATTAAAAATTAAGTTTTTAAATTTAAATTTATTTTTAAAAGTATTTTATTTTAAATTTGCAGAATAAAACAAGCATTTCTAAAACAGTACAATTTTAAAAAATGAAAGTATGCCTTTTTCTCTCCTACATTCCTTCTTCCATTGAAAAAGAAAAACAAACCCGTGTTACAAACATATAGTCAGGGAAAACAATTCCACATATTGACCAAGTGGGGGAAAAAATGTCAGTCTGCAATTGGAGTCCCTCATCTTTCTAGCAAGAGGTAGCATGTTTCATCATGAATCCTCTAAAATCATGGTTGGTCATTGCATTGTGCATAGTTCCTAGATTTTTCAAAGTTTTTGTCTTTATAATGTTGCTACAGTAAAACCCATTCTTCTGCTTCTGCCTATTTCATTCTGCATTAAATCATAAGTATTTGCAAGTTGTTGTGAAGCCAATGACTTTATCATTTTTTTACAGCACAGTAATATTCCATCACATTCATATTCTACTTCTTCTACCATTCCCCAAATGATGGGCATTCTCTTGGTTTCGATTCTTTGCCACCAGTGTATTTTTTTTATTCTAAATTTAATGATCTCTCTATTCTAAGTGGCAAGTTCTTTTGCCTCATTGAAATAGGCCATGGATAGAATGTTGGACCTTCTGTGTCAATAATCTTAACTCAATACTTAGATAATGTCACTGTCATCATTACCATGATCAAGATGTGTAATTTTAGAACTTAGAAGAACCTTTAGAGATCTCCTAAAATAACTAGTGTTTATAGAATGTTTTAAGGTTTATAGAGCACTTTACATATATTATTTCATTTTTTCACAATAACCCTGGGAAGTAATTGTTATTATTGTTCCCATAACTTAGAATGAAAGGTTAAGTGATTTTCCCATGATCACATAACTAGTAGGTATCTGAGATAGGATTTGAACTCAAGTTTTACTGACTCTAAGTCCAGTGTTCTATCCAAGATGCCACCTAACTGCCTTGAGTACAATTCCCTCATTTCACATAAGGACGAAGAAGATTCCATGACTTCTCTGAGGTCACACAGGTAGCAGAAATGTGTGTGTGTGTGTGTGTATATATATATATATATATATTTATACACAAACATAATATAGACACATACAGATACACAATTATATACATATAATATGAATACAGATATATGTATATTCATATACACATCTGAGTATATGTATATATATATATATATGCATATACACACTGTGTTCTATTGTTTCCCTCTTTTTTTTTGATCGGGGAAAAGAAAGGGATGTGAGTTTTGTCTCTGCAGCTAAATTGCAGACCACTCTGTGGTCATGGATCATGCTTTATAAAATTTCTTTATCTCTCAAATTTTCAGCAAAGTGCTTACTGTGTTACCAAATAAATATTTGTTGGCAAATTGTTCCATTACCATTATCTTCTTGATTATGGGGCTAGATACAACCATTATTCATGCTTAGAGATTGTACTGACTTATGTCTCCAGCCGTGTGAGTGTGGTGATCCCAGACTCCCATTCACTCCTGTCTTTGAATAACATGTATAAGTGGTTATGTCTGCTGGTGGTGTGTACTCTTTTAGCTCGCACAGGATTAGGATTAGTGTAGACAGCTAGATCATACTATTCAGGTTGCCTGTTCAGGCTGGATCAAATATGATGTCAGGCTATTCAGTTTAACAGCAGATTTGGATATCATGATAGACTGAGCTGTAACAAATTCTATAATAACCTCCTAATCTCACTTGAGAATTCTCCAAATTTTATTTTAGGAAAGGAAATCTTCATTCCTGTTCCCCAAGAGGAAAGATTTCTGATCTTCCATTATTTGTATGTGTTCAAAATTAATCTCCACTTAAAAAGAACTGACAGGGATAACAATGTTGTATTTAAAGAGCTGAAATATATACAGATTATCCAAAAATTAGACTTTGGGATGCCCTGTATTATGTTTAGTCCTTGGCAGGGCAATAAGTAAATCATTTGGAAAATGAAACGTTTTTATGGCTCTTTAAAATATCACTAATTCCCATACAGGGAAATCCTTCTCGAGGTACGCATTTTTGTTAAATTTCAAGAAAGGCTTTCATTGCTAAGTTTGACTTTCTAAAAATCTTTTTAAAACAAGTTTGATAGCTTTTTGTTTGTTTGTTTTTATTGCTATACCACATACAGTCACTTCTTGATACAACAGCCTCCAACCCCTTAGGAATACATCTTAATAACAAAGGAAAACAGATACATAAAGCCAGATGCCACAAGGACTATGTCTGATAGCACATGCAATCATTTACACCTATAGTCTGCCACCTCTCTACTAAGAGGAAAGAAGTTTGTTTCATCATCTGACCTCTGAAGCTCAAATTGGTGAATAAGCTTCTTAGGGTTTAGTCATAATAGAATTGTTGCTGAATAAAGGGAATAACAACAACAACCACCACAATAACGGACATTTGTACAACATTTATAATGTGATTGGCATTGTGCTAAGCACTTTACAATTATTTTCTCATTTGATTCTTATAACAACTCATTGAGGTAGGTACTGTTATAATCCCTATTTTATAGATACAGAAACTGAGGCAAATGGAGGTTAAGGGACTTTTCCAGGGTCACATAGCTAATAAGTTTCTGAGGCCAGATTTGAACACAGATCTTCCTGACACCAATCCAGCACTCTACCTCCATCACATAGCTGCCTTAACCAACATTTTTATACACTTTATGATGTGTTTCCATATTGTTTGCCTGTCCAAAAAGAAGGAATTCAAGGCTCTGCCAGCAACATGATAGTGTCTGCTTATTTTACTTTTTAAATTTTTTTTCCCATTGTATCCTTTTTTTCCCCCATGATCTCATTAATTTTCCCATATACTCCCTCCTCCCCATCCCACCTATGGATCTTTCAAGATTAGCATAGCACATAATCAAATCAACCAAAAAGCATTTTAATTACCTGCTGTGCACCAAGAGCCATTCCAGGATTAAACTCCAAAGCCTGCATTTGTTAGTATCTCCTCTTAGTTAGATCTGACTTTATTTGTGTGAAAAGTGTTTTGTAATTGTGTTCGTACAGGTCCTAGGTTTGTTTTGGCAGGTAAATTCCCAAATATTTTAAAATGTCTTCTGTAACTTTAAATGGAATTTCTCTTTCTATCTCTTGCTGTTGGGTTTTGTTAGAAACATATAGGAATATCGAGGATTTGTGTGGGTTTATTTTATATCCTGCAACTTTGCCCTACATCTTCAACTCCCTTTTATGTGTTTCTTTCCTCCTTTAGAATGTAAACTCTGATGGAAGGCTGTCTTTCTTTTTGCTTATGTTTGTATCCTCAGCACCTTAGCACAGAGCCTAACATATAGGAAACACAATAAATAAACTTGACTTGCCCAAAACAACTAATTACATACTATAATAATTAAATGAAACAATCAGCCAAACAGATGTTTCATCTATACCATGTCAAACAACAATGGTTTGGCTATTTTTTCAATGGATTAATTGAATTGATGAATTATTTTGACATGTAAATATGGCCTACATTTGGATCATAGAGCTGGGTCTTGAACTTTTGAGCTTCACAGTATTGTAACTTTACAATGATTTTTATAGTATGCTAATTTAATATATGTCTTTCATTTTTTAGCCTTGTTTTTAGAATGTTAAATGCAGAATCTGTTATTTTTACCCTCGAACTGAGAAACAGCTTCGTCTTCATTTATCACTCACATTCTGTTTACTTCATGTAAACTCTGAATTAGCACAAGACATTGAAAATGTTGACAAGCATAGATAACTTGTGAGCACACCCCACAATGAATATTTTAGGGGATTAAATCCCCATATCCCAGTACTAGTCCTACCAGCTAACCTCTGCTACCAGGGGATACAAATTATGAAAGTTTCTGGTATATGAGAGTCAGAAGAAAAAACTATCTACAAAAGGGATCTCACATCTCCAAAAACAACTATTTAAGTATTCGGTATTACAAATGCACATAAGTAGAGAATGACTTATTTTACTTCAAAGAAATAGAATCTGGTCAATATGTTGGACATGGATAGAACTTGCCAAGCAGTAACTTTAAATTTGATGTAAGGAAAAAGTTCCTAATAACAGGAGCTCATCAAAACTATTTCCTCCTCACTGGAAGACTTCAAGCAAAGGTTGTCTAAGCACCTGTCAGGAATGTTGAAAAGGGGATTGTTATTCAGGTATTGCATAGTAATAGATGGTCTCTGAAGTTGTTCCAGTTCTAAACTTCTGTGAATCTTTTGCAAGTAATATGTTTATCTCCAAGTAAAATCTGAATGATATTTTACCCTAGTACATGAAAATATAGCTCCAATCAATCTGAAGTGGGTGATTTTCTCTTGGAAGCTACCATTCCCTTCAACCCTTGGGAAATTTGTCTTCTAAGGAAAGAGGATTGTTGCCAAAACCGAATCATCATTTACCCATTGAAATTGTGTTGCACCATTGAAAGACCCAAAGTCACATCTCATAGAAACCTACAAAATTAATTCCTATTAAAGGCTGAAAACATTCTATCTATGAATTTGTAATGATGCCACATTGTGCAAAATGGTTGTTTAGACTCACAACTTCATTTTTCTTTAATATGTTATTCCCAGGACCCAATGTCTTTCAAAAATACTTTGAATTTCCACAAGTCATCTGTCTTTTCACCAGGAGGCAAGATTTGCTTCTTCTACCTGATAGGAATATTATCTAAATTTCTGACTTTCATCTTGATAACAGTGGTTAGACCATTCTGGTTGGTGCCAAACATACCTGGGGTAAGGAAAGCAGTACTTGGAAATACCATTGCAAAAGATAGATGGAAACCATAATGAGAAGGATCTTGAAGACTTGTTGTTGATGTTGAGTCATTTCAGTTGTGTCTGACTCTCTGACCCCTTTTGAAGTTTTCTTGGCAAAAATACTGGAGTGGTTTGCTATTTTCTTCTCCAGCTCATTTTACAGATGAAGAACTGAGGCAAATAGGATTAAGTGACTTGCTTGTGGTCATACAGGTGGTTAGTGTCTGGGGCCCAATTTGAACTCAATGTCTTCCTCACTCCAAGGCTGATGCTCTATCTGTGACACTAATTAGTTGCCCTCTTGAATGCCTGGCTAAGGTTTTTGAACATTATTCTACTTGGGAGTCATTGAAGGTTTGTGAGCTGGGGAGGGACATAGTCAAATGATATTTCAAGAAGATCAGTCAATGTACATTGAAAGTTTAGGAGATACTAGGGGTAGGGATACTAATTAAGAGGCTTGCAACAATCCAAATATCAATGGCGAAGTGCTTAAACCACAAGTAGCAATAGAAAGGAAAGGTCATATTTTAAAGATAATATGAAGCAGGAATGAATGAAAGCTGTAGATTGATGAGATATTGTATATAGATTCAAATGGGAGAGGATAATGAAGGAACGCTAGTTGCCAAAGATGACTTTGAGGTTGGGAATTCAGGTAAATCTGAATTGGGCACATCATTCAAATGAAAATGTTAAGTCAGTCAGAGAAACATTCTTGGACCTTAGAAGAGTGGTCAGAGTTGGATGTATAGATTTTATTTTTCTAAGAAGAGAAGGATTTTGTGGGCAAGAAATACTGGGTTTTCTTCTTTAACAGGGGTTTCTGAAGACTGTTTTTGAATGTAGTGTATTAAGAAGGGCATTTATGCTTCACTTGGAAGATATTTATGGAAAAATGAAAAATGACATTCTCCCACAGCTCATGGTGAGTGTCATTAGGACAATTACTATAGATCACCAATAAAAGAAGGGAACCAGCCTGGTAGAGGGATGTTCCATTGTGAAAAGGCTCCAGACACTTCTTGTTGTTTAATCCTTCAGTGATGTCTGATTCTTCATGACCCCTTGAGCCATAGCATCCCAGAACCATCTATCTCCTACTATATTTTGAAGTCTATCCAAGTCCAAGTTCATTTTTTCCATGATACTATATATATCCATCTCATCCTCTGCCATTACTTTTCCATTTTTATTGAAGACTCATTCTTTAGTAATCAGGGTCTTTTCTGATGAATGTTATCTCATCACATGGATAAAGTTTTTGAGCTTCAGCTTCAGTATTTGATCTTCCAGTGAATAGCTTGTATTAATTTCAAGTATTGACTGATTTTATCTCCTTGCTGTCTAAGGGACTCCCCAAAGTCTTCTCCAACAATTCAATGTGAAAATGTCAGTTCTGCCATGCTCAGCCTTCCTTATAGCCTAACTCTCACAGCCAGACATTCCTTCTTGAAAAAATTGCAGCTTTAACTATATGGACTTTTGTTGGCAAGGTGATATCTCTCTTTTTTAGCATGCTGTCCAGATTTGCCATAGCTTTCCTTCCAAGGACCAAGTGTCTTTAAATTTCATGGCTGCAGTTGCCATCTGCAATGATCTTTGAGCCCAAGAATATAAAATCTGACACTGCTTCCATTTCTTCTCCCTCTATTTGCCAGGAGTTTTTTTTTTTTTATGTTAAGCTTCAAGCCAGCTTTTACACTATCTTCTTTCACACTCATCAAGAGACTTCTTAATTCCTCTTCACTTTCTGCCATCAGAGTAGTATCATCTGCATATTTGAGATTGTTGATATTTCTCCTGGCAACTTTAATTCTGTATTTTGATTCATCCAATCTGACATTTTGCATGATGTACTCTGCATATAAGTTAAATAAATAAGGTGACAATATACAGCCTTGTTGCATTCCTTTTTCAATCTTAAACCAATCAGTTGTTCCATATTTGGTTCTAGCTGTTGTTTCTTGGCCTGTATACAGGATCCTTAGGAGACAAGTAAGATAATCTGGTACTCCCATTTCTTTGAGGACTTGCCACATTTAGTTGTGATACGCATAGTCAAAGGCTTTAGTATAATCAATGAAGCAGAATTAAATGTTTTTCTGGAACTCCTTTGCTTTCTCCATAACCCAGCAAATATTGTCAATTTGGTCTCTAGTTCTTCTGCCTCTTTTAAAACCAGCCTACTCTTCTGGTAGGTCTCAGTTCACATATAACTTAAGCCTTCCTTGCAGATTCTTAAGCATAAACTTGCTAGCTTGTGAAAAATTAGGGGAGTTTTATAGCATATCATGTACCATTATAATTTTTAAAGTCAAGTATTTTAGATTTAGTAATCCTGTAGTATGTCAGTTCTCAACCATTTTAATGTCCAGACACCTTTTTACATTCTTAAAAATTGAGCATCCTCCCCAACACATAAACATCCCAAAGAACTTTTATTTATGTGGGTTATACCTATTGATATTTACTAAATAAATCAAAATATTTTATTATTGTAATGAAAAGAGTTTTGGCCTTGTGAGCCACTTAAAATGATCCTAAGGACTCTCAAGGGTCCCTGAGATAACACTTTGAGAACCACTTCAGTAGTGATACTACAAGAAGAAAAACAGCTTCTTTGACTCTCAATCCTTTACCCCTAACTTATTCACACAATTCAATAGGATATCTGAATAATGGTACAAATAAGAGGACAATATAAGAATGCTGAGCTAATAAACTTCATTATGCCTTATTGGGCCCTTTCCAGAGAGAAGGGGGAAACATAGAGGAAGTTCAATAGAGGAGATGGAAAAAATTAACATAACCAAGAATGAGTCCATCTGGAAAATGGAAAGGCTAAATGAACAATTTTCCTTTAGTAATAGTTTTCAAGTCTATGAAGAGCTCTTACCTAAAGAATGATAACCAGTGATTTTCCACTGAATATACAAATGATGAAACTAGTCTCAAAATAACACAGGAAGGATGTAGGTTAAACACAAGAAAAAATATCCAGAAAATGAAAGTTGTTTAACATTGGATCAGGTTGTCAGTGAAGATTATAGAAATTGCCTTTTAGGGTTTCTCTAAGTCATTAATCTGTAAATTAATCACTACTTTATTTCCCATGCTTAATTACAGGAGAGTCAAGGAATAATCTTTGGAACATGAGATTTTCTTTAAAATAATGACATTGGTTGAAAATACCACTTTTAGGGGAAGGTAGGTAGCGTAGTGAATAGAGCACCAGCCCTGGAGTCAAGAAAATCTGAGTTCAAATCTGACCTTAGACACTTGACACTTACTAGCTGTGTGACCTTGGGCAAGTCACTTAACCCCAATTGCCTTTGCCTTCCCCCTCCAAAAAAAATGCCACTTTTTAAGTTTTTAAATTTAACCCCCATTTCACCTGGTTTTTCCATTCCCGTGGTACCAAATGGGGTAGACAATGGAAAGTTGAACTAAATGGAATATTTTAATGTGAAGACAATGTCCTAAAGTCATTTGATGTTTACTTGAATATGAAAGAGTCGATTACTTATTTTATATGAAACAGGCCCAGAAGAGACACAGATTGGTCAGCATGCAAGCTGCTTTTCTGGAATTGAGGCAAGCAGGGATATCAGTCCACACTAAAGACCATCAAGAGAAAAAGGCCATGATGACTTTGGACACTGGAATTTTTTTATTATGTTCCTATTAAAATATCAAGAGATGAGAGTGAAATGCAGAGCTTTCATCTAGTTGGCTGACCAGAACTGAAGGGTAAAGAGATGAATCTTTCTTCTCTTCATGAAACTTTGAAAGCAGAATATAGATGTATCTTTATAGTTAGTTTTTAACACTTTATTAATATAATGTTATTATACTCTGCACTTGCAGTTACTATATCAACTGGAGTTTGAGTAAAAGCTCTTTTCTCAAAAGAGAAGGCTTACCTACAAAAAGCATTTGGATTTACCTGACCATACATGCCAAAGACTAGGCGGGGAAAATGAATGTTGAGATTTTGGATCTCACTGGGATGTATAGACAATATTTGGAAGTTTTAAGACAGCATTATTAATTTTGTTTCTTATGAAATAGATATACATGGAGAGGTTTTCAGATTAATAGAAATTACACTATAGGAAGAGCTGGGAACTGGCATAAATGTAGAAGAAAGTTGTAGCTTGGATTAGACCATAGGGAAGGGGAATAAATACCACAATTACATGTGGGTTTTTGGGACAGGATTCATAGCCAAACTTGTGTGCATAGTCTTAGCTCTGTAGGGAAGAGACACATGAGAGACTTTATTTATAATTTCCAAGAATTCAGACTTGAGGAAATCCCCTTCCGTATACATCAGCCTAAGCCATCAGTTCCTCCATCAATAATTCTGCTAGATTGGGTCACAGGGTCTGAGACATGAATCTTAAGCCAGCCCTAATGTTCTTCATATATTTCCTGGTCCTGTTTGGGTAGTAGCCACCTTGCTAGTAACAATAATTCAGGCTGGCTGATGCCAGGGCAATTTTGCTCCAATATTTCATGTTATATTTTGTGATCTTGATATATTATTTTAAAAAATCTCAGTGTTACTAGATTTCATCACATCCTACTTCTCACTAATATAGCAAGTCATCCTAGGTTCTGCATGGATATTTTTTGTCTATTCACTTTATCTGGTCTCCCCAAAGACTTATCTTTTCTCATAATGCCCCAGAATCAGTTGGCCTCACAAACCTCATTCTTGCCAGAGCTGATCTCCTTAGTACATTTTCCCTTGGGCATCTTATAACAATTATGAACAGTTAATACAAACTTTTGAATCCAGTTTCTGCCAAGTGTGCCCAGATGTTTGCTTGTCTTTTTAAATAGGTTAGCCTTTTCTATTCTCTGTGTAAGAGAGAGGTTTTCCCCAAGCTTCCTTTGAAAGTGTAACAGAAGTCTCAGAATATAATCACATCATGTTAATGAGATGTTGTTGTGGTTGATGGTGATGATATAAAGATATCACAAAAATAGGAGCATAAGCCAAGAAAATTTAGTGGCATTTGCCTTCTCAACATTTCTCATATCAAACCCCAGCTCTCTCTGTTCCTAATTCTGTGACCAGAATCACACAGTCTCAGAGTTAAAAGAAACTTCTAAGTCTACTCAAACCTGTACCTAAATAGCCATCCTGAAGAAACATACCAGGCAAACACCTTTGCTTGAAGACTTCCAATGAGGGGGTTCCAAAACCCCTTGAAGTAGCCCGTTTCACTTTTGAAAGCAACTCATTATTGGGAAGTTTTTCTTTATGTCAAGCCCATATTTGACCCTTTGAACCTTCCAAGCTTTGCTCCTGCTTTTATATCTAAGTAGAGCAATTATGATTCCTTTTTGTTGTAATAGACCTCCATGACATTTTGAATATTGATCCTCTTCTTTGCACTCATTATGCCATTACCTCTGTTTCATTTCTCATCTGTTCTATTGCAATAGACTCAAATATTCTCCCTGCTTCCATTCTCCTTTACACAGATACCAAACTGATATTCTTGAAATGAAGATCTGATTATGTCACTCTCCTGTTCAGGAAACTCCAGTGATTCTATGTTGCTGCAGTGATAAAATACAACCTCCTCTTTTAGGCATTTAAAGCCATTTACAATCTGGTCTCCCATATGTCTTACCAGGATATTACGCAGTCATTGTGTATAATTGTGATTATATAGGTATATATATATATATATATATATATATATATATATATATATGCATGTATATATGTATTATAGATATATACATATCTACACACATATACATATATGTGGGTATGTGTATATACATTATACATGTGTGTATACACATATGTACATACATACATACATACATATAAGAATTGACTTCACAAATAAAAAATCAGGAGATTGACCAGATAATAAGGCATCACAAAATAAATTATTTGAAGGTAGCTATGGGGTATGCCCTTTGGGTGTTTTCTCCTCTAGGTCAAACATATCCACTTCCTTCAACCAATTCTCATATGGCATATTCTTGAAACTTGGTGTTATCTTAGGCATCCTGTTTTTGGACATTTTCTAACTTATCAATCTTTTCTAAAATATAGGATCTAGAATTGAACATAACATTCCAGATATCATCTTCCCAGAATAGAGCATGGAGGTTTTATCACCTTCTATGTCCTAGGCACCATGCCTCTTAAAAATAACTTAAGAGTATGTTATCTTTTGTTGTTACATATACTTTTGACTCATATTAAGCTTGTCCCCCTTCAAGAAAATTCTGAAACAAATTACTATCTAGCCAACTTCCTGATTTTGTATTTGTGAAGTTGACTCTTATGTATGTATATATACGTGTATACACAAACAGATAAATACAATGTCTGTGTAATTATCCTAGAAAGACATATGGGAGAACAGTTTGTGAATGGCTTTACATGTCTAACAGAGGAGATTATATTTTATCATTGAGGCAATATAGATAGAGTCACAGGCAAGTGACATAATCAGACCTTCATTTCAGGAAAATCAGTTTGGCAGCTGTAGAAAAGGATGTTAGAGAAAGGAGAAAATAGAGGCAGGGAGAACAATTGAGTCAGTTGCAATAGAGGAGATGAGAGGTGATAAGAAACATTGCAAAGAAAGGATTTAATATTCAAAATGTCACAGACTTTGAATCATGGAGACTGGGCAACTGATTGGGTATGTGAGTTGAGAGAGACTGAAGAGTCAATGATATTTCAGATGGCTAGGAGTAATAATGTCTGAGACATTTAAACCTGGGTGACTAGAAGGATGTTATTGCCCTCATCAGAAATACGGGGTCAGGAAGAGGGATATATTGGGGGTAATAATGAGTTATAATTTGGACATGTTGATTTTAAATTCCTAGTGGTAATCAATTGGAAATGTCTAATAAACATTTGAGAATGAGACTCCAGCTAGATATATTGACCTGGGAATCTTCTATTTAGGAATTATTAAAAAGTCTTGACAATCTGACTCCACCTATCTTTTCACACTAATCAATTCAATTCAACAAATATTTACTGAGTGCTTAGTGTGTGCAAGGTAATATGGTACGTTCTGGTGGATACAAAGATTAAAAAATATATCCCTGGGGGGCGTTTAGGTGGCGCAGTGAGTAGAGCGTCGGCCCTGGAATCAGAAGGACCTGAGTTCGGATCCGGCCTCAGACACTTAACCCACACAAACAAAAAACCTAGCCGTGTGACCTTGGGCAAGTTACTTAACCCCAATTGCTGTCCAAAAAAAAAGCAACAACAACAACAAATATATATATATCCCCTAACATTAATTATATAGTAGGGGTGAAAATATCATTTAAATTTTAGGGAAATAGTAAAATAAAAACATGCCTAATAATAAAGTTTCTAAAGCTTGTCTTTATTCATATCTGGACTGTTTCTGTGGTGTAATTGTTTTCTGTGACAATTTTTTTAAATTGAACTGAAGCTTATTAATAGAATTGCCCTATGTAAAAACAAATGAAATCTCTTTAAGGTATCTGCATTTTGTTTCTGCATTTTAAAATATTAAATTTTTAATTTTTAATTTCAAACACAAAGATTCCACTTCAAGAACACATTTCAGCTTGCACCTTGAAAACTCTCCTATAAGAGGCTTTCGGTAGATTGCTATGGCCATAGTAGCAAGACTTGATTCACAGGAGCAGCAATTTTCCCAGTGGAGAGTGACTTCATGTCCTCTCCTTTCATGTAATAACTGAAGAGTCAGAAAGGGCACAGTCTGATTTTGCACATCCCAAATTGAAATAGTTGCACATGAATCAAGTTTGCATTATAAATCAGAGACATTTAAATGAAAGCAACTTCCTAAACCTGGCTCATAGAGGTCAAATGGATATTTTCCAGCAGAATTGGAGGAAGTGAGCAACCAGCAAAGCAGTGACCTCTAATGAAATTCTCCAAGGATAATTGTCAGCAGTAAACATTTATTAAGTGCCTACTATGTGTCAGGAAATGTACTGGGGAACAAATAAAAATTAGATTGTCCCTGTCTTCAAGGAGGAAGATAAAATACAGAAGGAAACCGAAAAGCAGGGGTGGATAATGAGGGGATAAGAGGTACCTATGGGGGCATGATGAAGAAGTGTAGCTTATATGCTGCTCCCAGTATGGTCTGGAGAGGGCCTAGGTATGGAATAAAGGGGATAATAAGGATGGAAGAAAAAAAAAGGGGGATAATAAGGATGGTTGGGAATAAGGAGGCAGGCTGCTATCACAACCTGTACAACGTTCTGCTTTTGTCCCCTTCTTCCCCTTCCTCCTCCTTTTCTTCCATATTTGAGTCAGAGAGCAGCTAGCTGATGAAGGAGAGACAGGGAATCAGAAAAGAAGGAAACCATATACCCCACCCCCATCCTTGGTTTCTGACTAATTTATGGCTGGATATTACATTTGATGGAATTTGGGGGAACTCATACTGATTTCGTTTCAAATGTCATCACAGCTGTAAGGAGTGGTTCAGTGGGGAGAGCCTGGAGAAGGGGTAACTTTAGGCAACTCACAAATTCTCTATTGTTTATTTTCTTCATCTGCAAAATGCAAGGGTGGATTAGATTATCTCTAAAGTCCGTTGAAGTTCTAACAGTTTGTGCTTCCAAGGTATATCTTATTTTTATATGAACATAGATCTTTCCCCATAGTTCTATTTCAGAGAATACAAAGGGGAAAAATAATATTGCGTTACTATTTTTCCTTTCCTAAGGATTTTGAGCACATGTTCATAGTCTTAAAACATGAAATCACAGGGAAGAATTTTTAAAATTATTTTTACACCTTACTTGGGTGTTAATGTAAGATGGAAAGTGAGATGAGAAGTGATTTCTTCCCTGTTTTGGAAATTTATAAAATATCTATAGCATGACATCATCACAAATTTTAAAGTATTTTAATTATTGTCTCCCCAATTAAACTGTAAGCTCCTTCATAGCAAGGACTATTTTTTGCCTTTGTTTGTCTCTCAAACACTTGACACAGTGCCTTCCACATAGTAGGCACTTAATAAATGCTTGTTGTCTTAAACAGAACTATGAACAGTCTGGAAAACAAAGGGAACTTTTTCTTCCTTTCATGAAGCTCCTGGGTCTATCTCTATCTCTCACTGTGTGTGTGTATGAACGTGTGTGGAGATATCTATGGCTATATATACACACATGCATATATACCATATGTATCTATGCAACCCTGATTTCAGATTTTATTTTTTTCAATATATGTCCAGGAAACATCAACACCTTGCTCCTACCCCAGGCCCATTCCCTAAACTTACACTGGGATTCATTGGCTGACTGGATCCTGAGATAGATAGCTGCAATTAATTTCATGGTTCTCAGAGGCTAATCCTGTGGATGGATATCCTTCTGGTTCTTTTTCACAGATGCTCGTTGGTGTACTTCCCCCCAACAATTTATTTGTAGAATCAGTTCTTTAGTGAAGGAATTTACTCCAATACCATAGCAATAATAGAGGTTATAAAGTAATTTCCCCCAAATCAGAGACACTTTCTCCAACAGATACAGAATAGGCATGTGCTTAAAAAGGGAGTAGGGCTTAAATGTAGGGAACACATGTGACAAGGAAAAAAAAAAAACTTCTGAATTGCTTGGGCCTCAATGTCCTACCCCAGCCCCCCCCCCCCCGCCCCCCCGCCCCCGCAAGAATCCTTCTGAAGTTCACAATGGGGAGCAGTGTCAGTCATAGATAAGTCATTCTCCTGATCAGGAAGCCTGGGTTCTCTGAGAGCACTGAATCTATGTCAGATTGGTTGAGCTGGAGATAGGTAGATCTGCTGGGCTAGTTCAAGCATGTCTGTCATCCTAGTTCCTCCTAGGTCTGGAATAGTGTTGGAGTGGACTGGGCAATTTTCTTAGCTGCTAGACATGGATGTTGGCAGACTCGTCTGGATAGATCACTTGACTCCTGGGTTGTCTACTATCAGACTGGGTCAAGCAAGTAGTTCTCCTCTTGGGCAGTAGCTGTCAGATGGGAACAAGATTGCACTCACAAGCTAAGAGATAAGCAGGTCACTTAGACACTGGGCTTTTTCAGGGCATGCCAACTCTGTTGGATGGGTCTTTGAGTTTGCTCTTTAGTGTATAACTATGGTCTTTTTCTACCTTCAGTCACTGGTTAGGTTAGGTAGTGATATCATCTTATCAGCTGGAGTGTTACAGCATTCTTTCAGCTAGGGCAATGACCTGTAACACAGGATTATTGGCAGAAGCCTCTCCTCTTGGACTCCTTTAGAGATGATACTATAGTATCTGTTGCCTCTAGATGGGCAGAGGGAGATGTCAAGCCTTTCAATAATCCTTCCTGGATAATTAAATTGTTAGGTAATCCTTCCTGGGTCAAAAGCCCCTTCCCTCGGTAAGAGACTTTACCTCTCCTTTTGGTAAACCATTCCCATTCAATCAGTTAAATTTCACATACTACTTGGGCAGCTAGGTGGTACAGTGGAGAAGGTGCCAGGCCTAGCATGAGAAAGATTTATCTTTTTTGAGTTCAAATTCAGCCTCAGACACTAGCTGTGTGAGCCTGGGCAAGTCACTTAATCCTGTTTGCCTCAGTATCCTCATCTATAAAATGAGCTGGAGAAATAAATGGTAATCCATTCCAGTACCTTTGCCAAGAAAACCCCAAAATGGGGGAATGAAGAGTCAAAAAGACTGGACAATACACTCCTTTTAAGATCTTATTTATACTGATGAGTGGCAAGGGCCAAAGGTATAAAAATAGACTGTGTCCTAAGGACGAATTCATTATCTTACTGGCTTCTTCACTAGGGCAGTGAAGTTAAGTGGAGCCTCAGAAATTTTGTAGTATCTTTCATCTGAAGGTTTTTCCTTTTATATTTCAATGTATCGGTCTTTTAGCCTTGCTAAATTGTTGTTTTGGGTTCATTTTTTTTGAAGTCTTACTGGGGTACTCCCACTTACATATGTATACATACATACATACATATACATACATACTTAATTTTTACTTTAAAATATGGGTAGCAATGTCTAGGAACAGTTAATAGAAGAGGAATGGGGAAATCCTGGGGAGGAAGGAAAATTGCACTTTATATCCAATTTCACAAATTAGTTGCAGAGTTCAATTTCCTAAATCCTAGTTTAGTGTATACATGCAAATATATTTAGCTGAATATATACTGAAATATATGTCTTATGTATATGCATATTGTTTTGAAGAATAAATGAAGAGATTTATCAGGGGTGGAGCCAAGATGGTGGAGTAAAGGCAAGAACTTGGCATGAGCTCCCACTCCAACCACTTCCAATACCTATAAAAAAATTACTCTAAAATTTTAGAGTTGTAGAATCCACAAAGTGAAAGAGAGAAGCAAATCTCCATCTGAAGGCAGCCTGGCAAGCCAAAAGGAAGGATCTATCACACCATGCTGGGAGCTGAGGGCACTCCCCCATTGAGCCCTACGGTTCTAGCCCTGGAGCAGCCCTAACTAGAAGCACAAATCGGCCTGAGCAGACTTTAGGAAAGCAAATCACCAGCAGCTGTGGTGGTTTCTCAGACTTCCCAACCCATAAAAACCAAAGAGAAAGTAAAAGGTCAGTGAGGAACTCTGTTGGAACCAGGTGACTGAAGAGTGCCTTCCAGCCCCTGACCCCAAGCAGGAAGTGGCAGAGGCTTGGCAGCTGTACCTGCAGCCACACATGGCTGCCTCCAGAGCTCCTGGCCTGCAGATTGTAGGGGAACAAAGCGGGGGACCAAGCAACCATTCAGAGGGTAATTGCTCTTGCTTTGAACTGCTTGGATCTGGATCATGGTCTTGAGTGATGGCCCTGGGGTGTGTGGCCAGTGGGCCAGAGCTTGTGGGGGCTATAGAAAGGGCACCCTCCTAATAGCTCCAGTAGCTGTGAAAACTCTAGCAATTTGGGGCAAATTAACTTAACTTTCTCCACCCTGGAAGCAGAATTACTGTGGCAAAGAGCTCAAAAGTCAAGTAATTGGCTGGCAAGACAAGCAAGCAGAGGAAGCACAATCAGACCATAGAATGCTTTTTTGGGGGGGAAAAGGATCAAAGCATGAAATGGGAGAGAAAGACAACAAAATCAGAACTCCTGCATCAAAAGCTTCCAAGAAAAATATGAATTGGTTATAGACCATTGAGGAGCTCAAGAAAGATTTTGAAAATCAAGTAAGAGAAGTGGAGGAAAAATTGGGAAGAGAAATGAGAATGATATAAGAAAATAATGAAAAGCAAGTCAACAGCCTGCTAAAGGAGACCCAAAAAAATACTGAAAAAAAAATAACACCTCTTTCTCTTCAGTTGTCTGTAAGGTGCTTTGGTTCTTCTTCGGAAGCTAAGGCCAAGTGGGAGTAAATCCTCACTTCAGCCGGTGACTAGCACCACTACAAACAAGCCTCTCCTCATCCATCTGCTGAAATGGCTGTCTCTGAGCTCACCTGCATCTACTCTGCCCTCATCCTTCACGATGATGAGGTTGCTGTCATGGAGGATAAAATCAATGCCCTCATTAAAGCAGCAGGTGTAAATGTTGAACCATTCTGGCCTGGATTATTTGCCAAGGCCCTGTCTAATGTCAACATTGCAAGTCTCATCTGCAATGTAGGAGTTGGTGGACCTGCCCCAGCAGCTGGTGGTGCTGCCCCTGCTGGAGGGGCTGCTCCTGCTAGCACAGCTGCCCCAGTTGAGGAGAATAAGAAAGAGGAAGCAAAAAAAGAAGAATCCGAGGAGTCCAATGATGACATGGGCTTTGGTCTGTTTGACTAAATATTTTTGTAACATTAAATAAAAAGCTTAACTCAAACTAAAAAATGTAGTTATTTTGCTAATTTTTAGGCAGTTTCGGCTCTTCATGCAGGAGAGGTAGACAGCACTCGGTGAATGAAAAAGCATTTAAATATAAGTTTCATTTCCATTAATAAAAGACTATATAGTTCTCAAAAAAAAAATAACACCTTAAAAAATAGACTAACTCAAATGGCAAAAAAGGCCCAAAAAGTCAATGAGGAGAAGAATGCCTTAAAAAGCTGAATTTGCCAAATGGAAAAGGAATTTCAAAAACTCACTGAAGAGAGTAATTCCTTCAAAATTAGATTGGAGCAATTGGAAGCTAATGACTTTATGAGAAATCAAGATATTATAGAATAGATCCAAACACATGAAAAAATAGAAGGCAATGTGAATATCTCATTGGAAAAAACCACTGACCTGGAAAATAGATAGAGGAGAGATAATTTAAAAATTATTGGACTGCCTGAAAGCCATGGTAAAAAAAAAAAAAGAGCCTAGTATTCATCATTTAAGAAATCATCCAGGAAAATTGCCTGATATTCTAGAACCAGAGGGCAAAATGGAAATTGAAAGAATTCACTGATCACCTCTTGAAAAAGATCCCCAAAAGGGTGTCTAGGTGGCACAGTGGATAGAGCACTGGCCCTGGAGTCAGGAGGACGTTAGCTCAAATCTAGCCTCACACACTCAACACACACACACACACACACACACACACACACACACACACACCTAGCCATGTGACTTTGGGCAAGTCACTTAACCCCAATTGCCCTACCTTCCCCCCCTCCAAAAAAAAAAAAAGCAGAAAAAAAGATACCAAAAACAAAACTCCTAGGAATATTATAGCCAAATTCCAGAGTTCCCAGGTCAAGGAGAAAATACTGCAAGCTGTCAGGAAGAAACAATTTGAGTATTGTGAAAACACAATCAGGATAACACAAGATCTAGCAGCTTCTACATTAAAGGATTGGAGGGCTTGGAATATGATATAGCAGAGGTCAGAGGAGCTAGGATTAAGACTAAGAATCACCTGCCCAGCAAAATTGAGTATAATGGTTCAGGGGAAAATATGGTCATTCAATGAAATAGAGGATTTTCAAGCATTCTTGATGAGAAAACCAGAGCTGAACAGAAAATTTGACTTTCAAATACAAGAAGCTAGAGAAGCATGAGAAGGCAAAGAGGAAAAAGAAATCATAAGGAACTTATTAAAGTTGAACTATTTACATTCCTACATGGAAAAACAATAATTGTAACTCATGAGACTTTTCTCAGTATAAGGATAGTTGAAGAGAATGTATACGTGTGTGTGTGTGTGTGTGTGTGTGTGTATACACACACATATGTATACATATATATATGTATGTATAGGAGGGTGTATGTGTGTATAAATATATATGCGAGTGTATGCATATGTGTGTACATCTATATATAGACAGAGGACATAAAATGAATTGAATAGAAAGGGATGATATCTAAAAAAAATTAAAAGATGGGAGAGGGATATATTAGGAGAAGGAGAAAGGAAGAGATAGATTAGAATAAATTATCTCATATAAAAGAGGCAAGAGAAAACTGTTACAGTGGAGGGGAAGAGCAGGAAGGTGAAAGGGAATGGGTCAACCTTACTCTCATTGAATTTGGTTTAAGGAGGGAATAACATACACATTCAATTGGACATCTTACCCTACCAGAAAGTACAGGGGAAGGGGATAAGAGGGGGGATGATAGAAGGGAGGGCAGATTTGGCGAGAAGGTAGTTAGAAACAAACACTTTTGAAAAGGGACAGGGTCAAAGGAGAAAATAGAATAAGTGGGGGTGGGACAGGGTGGAGGAAAATATAGTTAATCTTTCACAATATGGAAATGTTTTGCATAACTACATATGTACAACCATACAACCTATTAATTGCTTACCTTTCCAGTGGGGGTGGGTGAGGAGGGAAGAAGTGAAAGGAACTCAAATTTTTAAAAACAAATGTTAAAAAAAATTGTTTTTTACATATAACTGGGAAATAAGATATACAGGTACTGGGGTATAGAAATCCATCTTGCCCTACTAGAAAGTTAGGGAGGGATTGGGGAGGATATGAGAGAACAGGCTGGGGGAAGGGGTATTCAGTAGGGTCACTATTTTGGGGTGGGGTAGGGGAAAGCCTGGGAGAAAAATTTGTAACTCAAAATCTTGTGGAAATGAATGCTTAAAACTAAAAATTAATAAATTGGAATAAAAAAATAAATAAAAGAATGAAAAAAGAAAAGTAAAAAAAATAAATGAAGAGTATCTGCTATTTAAATCTTAGCTTTGACTCACATCCTTATGATAAATCTGATGAACTAATGGTAATACATTAATGGTAATGAAATTATTTTAACATTGCTTTTGATGCCATAGAAAGTTAGGCTTTTTGTTGTAGAAAGCAGAAATCCATTCTAAACTCAATGTTTTCCTTTTAATTAAATTCTCTTCTCAATGCTCTGATTATTTTTCATTGATTGCTCAGAAAATTGGTGTATCAGTGCCAAGTACTTTGCTTTGCACATAATATTTGCTTAATAAATGTTTTACCCAAATTGTCTTCCCTAATTCAGTCTCTCCTTTCCAAACTTTAATATGTCCTTTTCATTTCTATTTAGGAAAATTTTCTAATGTACAACTATTACTATATCACCACATTTCATAGTTACTGTCATAGCTCAAAATCTTTCAATGGCTCCCTATTGCCTAACATATAAATCCCTGATCCCTTAGATACCAGATTAAGTCCAGACTCCTTCAATATTTGAGACCCTCCATAATCCGGATCCAATTTACCTCATCTTCATTATGTTAAATTACTCCCTTCTACAACCCACAAAAAAAAGACTCCTATATCTCTCTTCTGGCCTTTGTCCCTGCTATCTCCTGTTCTTCAAATGCCTTCATTCCCATCCCTCAAAGCTCTCCTTAAATGCTAGCTCCACCATGAAGTGTCACTTGATATGTGCCAGTTGAAGTAAACTTTTTCATTAGTTCTCTCTCTTTCTGTCTCTCTCTCTCCCTCTCTTTCTCTCTGTGTCTCTTTGTGTGTGTGTGTGTGTGTGTGTGTGTGTGTGTGTATGTCTCTCCCTCCTCTCTCTCTCTCTCTCTCTCTCTCTCTCTCTCTCTCTCTGTCTCTCTGTCTCTGTCTCTGTGTCTCTGTCTCTGTGTCTCTGTCTCTCTCCTCTCTGTCTCTGTCTCTGTCTCTCTCCTCTCTGTCTCTGTCTCTGTCTCTGTGTCTCTCTCCTCTCTCTGTCTCTGTCTCTCTGTCTCTGTCTCTCTCTGTCTCTCTCTCTGTCTCTGTCTCTCTCTCTCTCTCTCTCTCTGTCTCTCTCTCTCCTCTCCCTCTGTCTCTCTTCTCCCACTTTGTACCAATGTAATATGATAATTATTTGTCTTTGTCTTATCTCCTCTAAACCTTTGGAGACTTCTTGAGGGCAGGGACTATGTCTTGTTCTTTATATTTTGGATACTTCAACACTAGTAGATACTTAATAAATGAACATTGAATTTCATTTACTGAAATTAATTGAATCCCTATTTAATTACTGTTAGAGAACTTCTATTAAATGCCTCATATATTGCTTAAAATATGAAGAGCTCATGGAGGGGAGGGGTCTGTTACAATACAAGTTGCTACACTCCCAGGGCCTCAGTTTCCACAACTGTAAAATGATGGGTTTGCATTAGATGGTTTCTGTTTCCTTTTCAGTTCTACACCTATCATCCTATGGACCTTTTCAACATCATCTTAATGTTCTTTTATTATTTCTCACCTCATCTTAGTGTTCTTTTGATATTCAATATCTATGGACAGAAAGAATGGAGTAATTAAGAAAAAAATCAAGTGAGTGTACAAAGTCAAGATATTCCCAATGTATATCAGAAAGTGTTCCATATGAGGTCAGAGTAATTCGCCACTCAGCAGGACATTTTTTCCATAGCAGTCGCTTGATAAATGAACATCTTACTCCCACTGCCACCATCTTATTACTTTCTCCTACATTATTATAATAGTCTCCAAGATGGCTTTCTGTTGGCCAATCACTTTTCTTTCCAAATGGCCACCAAAGTAATATTTCTAATGCACAACTATCATCCTCCTTCTTAGAAACCTTTAGTAATTCCCCATTATTTAACATAGAGAGTAGAGTCCTTACCCTTTTAGGGTACCCTCCACATGGATCGCATCTACCTATTAAGCCTTGCTTCACAAGTTCTGTTCATCTTTAAGATCCCTGTACTTAAATCAAGCTACTCATTATTCCCTAATTTTGTCTTGCCCTCATCCATCTCTGTATCCTTGTACATATCCTCAAATGCCAGGAACATGCTCTTTCTATCTCTGCCTAGACAGAGTGTTTCAAGGCCCATTTCAAGGATGTCATTTTCATATCACATCTAATTATAGGGGATCTTTCCTTCCTTGAGTCACTGAAAACATTTTGTATTCAAAGTACTCCTATATGTTTAATTTCTTATTTGTTTCCGTCTTTTCTTTGCTAGATTTATTCATTCATTTGATAAATATGTACCAAACACAAACAGTGTGCAAAGAACTGTCTTTGTTTATTAAATTAGGGATAGGGATTAACTGTGCTTTCCTTGAGGGAGGAACCCTCAGGTGAGGAAACTCCTTCTACCTAGCTGATTCATGCCACCTCCTCTGCAACTACTAGTTTTAAAGAATCTTTTAGAGCTCTCTATGTAAGTGACTGGTCCAGGGTCACATAGCTAGTACGTTTCAGACATGGGACTTGAACTTGGTCTTTCTGGCCTCAAGGCCAGCTTTGTAGCCACTGTACCACACTGTCTCTCTTTGACTAAATTTAAGGTGGTAAATAACTAGTGAAGCTTATTCTAACCATGGAGTGTTCTTTATAGCAAGCTAGACTCAGTATTATTCTAAGGCTTAAACAAATAATTTAAATTGATAAGTTAACAACCTCCAAAGGCAGCATTAAACAGTGGAAAGAATACTATATTTGTAGTTACAGAGTTTAGGTGTGAATTTCAGCTCTCACATTGACTTTGGAGAAATCACCTCATCTCTCTGGGACTTATTACTCTTTAAAGTTAAAGTTCCTTCTAGCTCTAAATCTATGCTACTTTTTTTTTTTTTAAATTAAGATTAGCTTTCTTGGATCTGCTGAGTAGTTCCTTTATTCTTTAGACTCCTTATGATCAATGTGCCTATTTATTATTCAATGATGTAAATACCACACATCAGCAGAGAGTTTCTTTTTTCCCTTGTCAATTCACTTTGCCAAATAAAAATACTAACTTTTACAAAATTCTGATGAAAAGAAATGCTATCTGGTTGTTGTTGTTGTATTGTCATTTTTTAAAAAAACTATAGTAGTACAGTATGAGCTATAGAGATTGGGATTCTAAAACAAAGTAGAGTATTTCAGCATGATTTTGACATAATTGAGAATCAGTTAATGTCCCTAAAAGGGATGGCACTGGTATGTAACATTAAGAAATTTTCTGTATCTTGAGTTTTCAAACCAAGTGCATTTAGGGCACATACTTGTTGACCTAATATCTCTCCTCACCCCCAACTCAGATTGAATGACATAGAAATTTTTATGACTAATCTCAACAAGTATAGGCCTTCTTCAGCATCCTAAATAGAAAACATCTTTCCCTACCTCAAATACACATGTAAATGAGCATTTGAAATAAGCACATATTAGCCGTCTGGGACCTGGCAGCGCACAGCTCGCAGAGCTCAGGAGCCGAGGCAAGCCCAAGTCCCCGTGAGCCGAGGTTTTAGCCCCAGGGCAGCAGGGCCAGCAGCCAGCTGGAGGAACCCCAGATCACCAGGAGCTGTGGCAACTCCAGAATTATCAACATAGACATGCCTAGGACAAAGTAAGAGGTTGGTGTTCTATGGACTTTGGCACTGGTATTTAGGGAATGCGTCGGCTCCCTCCCCTGGGGGCTAGAAGCCACTGAGGAGACATGCTATTTTGCAGTTTTCAGAGGCGGCTCCAGCTCCCGGCGTCCAAATCCTAGGGAGATCCAGCGATCAGTCTTGGGGAGTAATCGCTCTTGCTTTAACCTCCCTGGATCTGGATTGTGATCTAGGGTGGAAGTCGTGGGTGGGTTTACAGCTTGCCAGAAACAGAAGTTGCCCCCCACACGTTCGGGACGAAAATTCCTCTATCTGGCCTTAAAGCCATAGTGTGGCAACAAGCCCAAAAGTCAAGTAATTAAGTGGCAACATGCCAAGGGAAAGGAAACAGAAAAATGCAACCCTAGACTCCTATTTTGGGGGCATAGAGCGGGAAAAGGACTGTGAGGTCAGAAGTCCTGCTCCAAAAGCCCCAGGGAAAAACATGAGCAGGTTGCAGGCCATAGAGGACCTTAAGAAGGACTTTAAAAATCAAATAAGAGAAGTGGAGGAAAAATTGGAAAGAGAAATGAGAAGGATGCAGGAAAAGTATGAAATGAGGGTCAACAGCCTGACTGAGGAAAACAACACCTTAAAAAATAGACTGACTCAAATGGCAAAGGAGGCCCAAAAGGCCAATGAGGAGAAGAATGCCTTAAAAAATCGAATTTGCCAGATGGAAAAAGAATCTCAAAATTTCACTGAGGAGATTCATTCCTTCAGAGTTAAACTGGAGCAAATGGAAGCTAATGACTTTATGAGAAATCAAGATGCTGTTAAGCAGATCCAAACAAACGAAAGATTAGTAGGCAATGTGAAATATCTCATGGGAAAAACCACTGACCTGGAAAATAGATCCAGGAGAGACAATTTAAAAATTATTGGACTACCTGAAAGCCATGATCAAAGAAAGAACCTAGAAATCACCCTTCAAGAAATTCTCAAGGAAAACTGCCCTGATGTTTTAGATCCAGAGGGCAAAATAGAGGTTGAAAGAATCCACCAATCACCTCCTGAAAAAGATCCCAAAAAGAAAACTCCCAGACATATTATAGCCAGGTTCCAGAATCCCCAGATCAAGGAGAAAATACTACAAGCAGCCAGGAAGAAACAATTTCAATATTGTGGAAACACAATCAGAATAGCCCAGGACCTGGCAGCTTCTACACTGAGGGATAGAAGGGCATGGAATATGATATTCCAGAGGGCAAAAGAACTGGGAATGAACCCAAGGGTCACCTACCCAGCAAAACTGAGTATTTTGTTTCAGGGGAAAATATGGTCATTCAGTGGAATAGGGGACTTTCAAGCATTCTTGAGGAAAAAACCAGAATTGAATAGAAAATTTGACATCCAGACACAAGAAGGAAGAGATGCCTGAGAAGGCAATCAGGGAAAAGAAATCAAAAGGAACTTATCAAAGTTGAACTATTTACATTCCTATATGGAAAAGCAATAACTGGGACTGATGATATCTTTCTTACTATGAAAATAATGGAAGAAGGGGGTGTGGTCATAGGAATACATATATGAATGTGTCTGTATATGGTTACAGTTATATATGGATAGAGGGCATAGGTTGAATTTTTTGGGAAGGGAGAATAATCAAGGGATGAAATTATGAGGTGAGAGAGGAAAGTAGCAAGAGGAGATGGGGAGAGATAGGGTAGGGTAAACTATCCCATGTAGAAGAAGCAAGGGGAAGTGGTTGCAAAGGAGGGGGAGAATAAGGAAGGCTAAAAAGGCAAAACCACATTCACATTGAATTTGGTTCAGGGAGAAAATGACATACATACTAAATGGGATATCTCAACCTGCAGCAGGATAGGGGGAAGGGGGATGAGAGGAGGGATGATGGATGGGAGGGCACCCTTGGGGGGAGAGGAGGTTGGAAGTACCCACTATAGAAGAGGGATAGGATCATGTAGGGAATGGACCAGGTGGGGGGTGGGATGAGTGGGAGGGAATTATAAGCAGCCTTGTACTATGATAATATTTTGCATAGCTAGACATGTACAACATATACTGAATTACTTATCTCCCAAGAGGGAATGGGTGACAAGGGAGGAAGGAAATGGATCTGAAATTCGAGGTCTTAACATTAAATGTTCCAAATATATATATATAAATACTATTATTAATACTCTTTTGCTTGTAATCGGGAGATAAGATGTGCAGGTATTGGGACACAAAGATTCACCTTCCTCTAATGGAAAAGTCAATGGGGGTATGGGAGAAGGTATGGGAGAGAGCAGATTGGAGGAAGCGATATCTTGTGGGACTACTACTCTGGAAGGTTGGGTAGGGGAATAATGGGGGGAAAATGATTGTAACTCAAAATCTGGCAGAAATGAATGATGTAAAACAAAAGTTAATAAAGCATTTGTTTAAAAAAAAAAGAAATAAGCACATATTTACATGCTGTATGGAAACCACTTCACTATAGCAAAACATTATGATAATGAGAATTATCTCAAACCAAAAAAACTGAGACTGAGATTCTGTCCTGCCACAGGTCCTAGAACTATTCGTTTTGTACAGTAGTCTTCTGCCTTATCAAAATTACATGATTGCCATGTATGTTTGTTTTTTCAGTATGGCTTTGCCTCTTGGCAGTTCATCTTTTGTTCAGAATGTTGTACTAATCCTGATAGTGCCTTTCCCCCTGATTTGTCCTTAGCCATTCTGGAATGTGTAAAGTTGCATCTTATTGTGTGCACATGTAACTTATTCTGAAGTTGCTTATTGGTCAGAATTTTCTGTCAGTCTCCTGAACATCCTGCTAGTCTTAATTTTTAAAAATAGTTTGGTAATAAAACATTGCCCTATAGTACGCTATCAATCATTCAGGATTATCTGCTGAATAAAACTTAAAACTACATATGATATTTCCCAAGTAAATGTACCCATTGACCTTTTAGTGAGTACAAAATGAACCACAAGAGGAAGTCATAGGTTATTTGTTCATTAGCAAGTAATCAAGACATTGCCATCACCTTATAGAAGATCCATATGAGTAGAACACAAACCTCTTGAAATCCTTCTATGTATTGTATCCCTGGCATCTAGCATATTGCCTTACTAGAAGCAGATGTTTTATAAGCAGTCATTGATTTAATCATCTTTTTTATTTAATTATTTATCATCTTCCTTTGTAAGATTTTACAAATGATGCTATATTCTTTTTTTTTTTTTTTTGGAGGGGGCAGGTAAGGCAATTGGGGTTAAGTGACTTACCCAAGGCCACACGGCTGATTTTTGTGTTGTGTCTGAGGCCAGATATGAACTCAGGTCCTCCTGACTCTATTCACTGTGCCACCTAGCCATCCCATGATGCTAAATATTCTAATCCAGTGTTGCCTGCAGCAATCATCTTTCTTCTTTAGACATTAAATTAAATGTTTGCTGACTAACATACTTCCTGGGGTCTTTTGGTTTCTTTGTTTGTAGAAATTATATGTCTTTCATTTCTGGTAGAAATGATTACCAGTGCTGAAGTACTTTCTGTTATCTACTCCCATTTACAATTTTAATAGCTTGTTTAAATAATTTATGTTTAAATCTTCTTAATTGTGTGCTATCACCTTTTCTTATTGCTGTTCTTTCTTTTTGTTTATTTTAAATTCTAATCTTAGCTCTGATGAGTGGAAGGTCAGGTTGCTCATAAAGCTAATTCAGGAATCACTTCCTTGTGTTTCCCTATCTGTTAAAATATAGTCAATTTCATTCTTTTTTATGCTATTTAGTGCTCATCATCTCCCGTGCTTACCAATGCTTTTTCCTTTTTCTTTTACAAACTATTCATAATAGAAAACATGAAACTTCTGTAGAATCAGTCTTTGATTTCCTTCTTCTCTTTCTCCTGAAGTATGATTTTCTATCTCTTTCTCCCTATCCTTGCTTTTTCCAATCTTTTGCACTGAACTAACCAAATATCAAAGTGCATGTTGATTTTCTTTAAAGGGTCTTATCCATATTTTCATAAAATTTTTCTATTACTTCATCCTCAGTACCTAATGTTGGTGCATGAGTTACGACTACTTTTTTGTTGTCATTTTGCAAATAAGTATCGTTAATACTAAGATATGAAATGAATTAATACCCCATAAAATAGTATTTCTTCTTGCTTTTGTCTATATGATCAAACCCACTCTTCCAATGTCTTTCTTTGACCCTTCATGATTACCTGTGACCCTGTGATGGGCTAGAGCCAGTTCATATTGGCATGTAAGACTGATTGTTAACTTTCCATCATGAGCCTTGTAATCAACATCAAAATTTCAAATCAAAAAAGGCAACAGAGGGCAGCTAGGTGGCGCAGTGAGTACAGTGTCGGCCCTGGAGTCAGAAGGACTTGAGTTCTGATCCGACCTCAGACACTTAACACACACACAAACAAAAACCTAGCCGTGTGACCTTGGGCAAGTTACTTAACCCCAGTAGCCTCCAAAAACAAACAAACAAAAAAAAAGGCAACAGATTAGGGCTTGATTTATTGTTTCACTGATTGTCTAGATTTATGAAAGTGATGGAGAAAATGTTAGCAATACAGATTAAACTTAAAAGTCTGTCATGCATACAGTGTCAATACTCCTACCCCCCCTTCCTGGTTGTTTAACATTTACTAGTACACTCCTTCCTGAGAGCTATGCTTCCATATACCTAAGGAAGCACAGAATACCAGGATATTTTGTTACAGTCATGTTAATTTACATATACATACATATACTATAAAAATGAGATAATAATGATCCACAGCTTTCTGTATGTATTCTACACTCTTCTTTGTATATCAAAACATTCATGTATGCTGACTTTAACTTTGTGATGAAAAACCAAGTACATGTGGCTCTGATAAAAGATCCCTCTGAATCAGGAATACAAAGCTTTGGGCTTATGTTTGCTCTCAGCAGGGTTATAGATCTCTTTATTTTGATGTGGATTTTTAAATAAGAAAAGGTATATGGCCAGCAGTGAATATAACTAAATGGAACCAACATGCCTTTCAAAAGCATAGAAGGCATCCCTTAGCAGTACTTGGAATGAGGTTATAGGAAAGACCTAAAAGCAGTCAAATGCTAGAGAAAAAGACTATCATTTATTCTATAAATATATGCCATATATAAATAGATTCTATAAATATATACATTGATAAACTGAATAAGATGCTTAGAGATGTTCCACATAAATACACAAGCCCTTATTATGATTATATGACCTTATTGTTTAGTTCCTTATGTAGTTCTCTATAATGACTGTTAAAAATCTAGTTTTATTGTTCAGTCATTTTAGTTGGATCCAACTCTTTGTGATGGCATCTGGAGTTTTCTTGGCAAAGATACCGGAGTGGTTTGCCATATCCTTTCCCAACTCATTTTACTGATAAGGAGCTGAGGTAAACAGGATTTAGTGACTTGCCCAGGGTCACACACCTAGTAAGTGTCTGAGGTCAGGTTTAGACTCAGGAAGATGAGTTTTCCTGACTTCAGGCCTGATACTTTATCCACTGCACTATTTACCTGCTCTGTCTCCCTACCACTCCACCCCTGAAAAAAAATAGTACTTACCTCTTTTTGTGAAGAAAAGCTAATTTTGGTTTTTGGAGGTGATGGTTTGACAACTTATATGAATAAACTTTTTGATAGAATGGTGTTGTTGTGTTTGTTCTTCATTTTTGAAGAGGACCATGGCATAAGGGAAATGATGACATGACTTAAAGTTGACTCTCATCTGAGTGAGGGAGGGCTATGCAAGGTCACCAGTCTCACTTTCTCCTCCAGAGTCATCTAGACCCAGTGACCAGATATTATCAGGACAAGTGAAGATGACTCAGGAGGCAATGGGAGACCCTGGACCTTTTAGGCTAAGGTCTTTTCAGGTACTCACTTAGTGTGAGGTAAGGCCCATTCAGTGAATAGACCTCTTTAAGAAGTGAGTCAAGAGCTATTCCAGAGAGAAACAGTTACTATTGACATTCACACTAAGCCAGGAGGGCCCAAAATAAAGCCATTAAATGGAACTTGGGCAGAGACCTATTGTCCAATCTATGGGCTTTAGAGTGAACTGAGTTTAAGGTTTTGAGAAAGAACAGCAACCCTGCTAGTCTTTCCCTCCCACCTTGATTTTTTTTTCTTTTTTTCTAATTAAAGGAACCAATCCTTGACTCACTTCCTAAAGAGGCTTATTCACTGCATGGGCCTTACCTCACTCTAAGTGAGTACCTGTAAAGACCTTAGCCTAAAAGGTCCAGTATCTTCCATTGCATCCTGGGTCATCTTCAGTGAACCTGATGAATATCTGGTCACTAGATCCAGATGGCTCTGGAGGAGAAAGTGAGGCTGGTGACCTTGCACAGCCCTCCCTTCCTCAAATCAAAGTCAAGTGCAAGTCGTGTCATCATTTCCTTGATGCCAAGGTCCTCTTCAAAAACAAAGGACAAACACAACCTGTGAGTAGACCAAATTGCCTGAATGAGTACCCAGCTTGTTGAGTACTTCTCTCTCTAACTGCTCCTTTTCCCTCTCCCTCTCCCACTCCCTGTCCCTGTCCCTTTCCCTCTCCTCCTTCTCCTCTCCAAAGGAAGGTAAATTTTGATGGCCAGAAGCTGCCCACTTGAGGTTTACTGGCTAGATTTCTTTCTTTCTTTTTTCTCCTTCCTTCCTTCTTTCCTTTCTTCCTTCCTTTCCTCCTTCCTTCTCTCTCTCTCTCTCTCTCTCTCTCTCTCTCTCTCTCTCTCTCTCTCTCTCCTTGTCTCTCTCTCTCTCTCTTTTAAAACCTTAAACCCAGTTCACTGTACAACTCATAGATTGGTAGAATAAGAGTTTCTGCAGATAAGAACTTGTTTTTTTCTACTTATCTCCAGTATAATACTTGGCTCATAGTGGGTGCTTAATAAATGCTGATTGTTATAGATATGTTATTTATATCACCTTTGAAAGCTGAATTTTGTTAATATTTTTAATAGTGGGGGTTGTTTGAAAACTTACTTCTGGTTAAATGGAGTGTTACTGTATCATGGAAATACTTAGCACTTGTAGAAAACTTTTCTTTAACAACAGCAGCAGTGTGTGTGTGTGTGTGTGTGTGTGTGTGTGTGTGTGTGTAAATTTAACATTTTTTACTCATTTTAATCATCTTTTAAGGTTAAGTGTCAAAAACAAAAAATTCAATCTAGTATTCAGTCTGGATGTTTCAGAGCTGGGGTAATTCTATTGCCTCAAGGTTTAGGATGGTTTTGTGCTAAAAAAAAAGCAGAAGGGGGAAAAATAATAATTTTACCAAGTTCACATGGTAACTATTTGTAGGTTAATACATTTTTTCTCTTAATTTGTTCATAGTCTGAAAATCAACAACAAAAAGAAGCTTGAATTTGATGGTAGATTTGTTGCTGTACTTTATTTAGTTGTGTGGGCGAAGAGAACAACAAATGTACAGGAAGATTAATTAGCGATTATTTTCCTCAGAAGCATAATATTGCCCTGCCATCTGGTGTGCCATTATTAGGAGGACAATCTTGATGGATTACTCATTAAATTTTCCCCTTTCTCACAATTTGATCCAAGACTGTCAGAAGTTCTCTACATATTGTGTAGGGTGAATGATTGTGGTCTGCTGTGAAAGTAACAACATTACAGTGAGGAGAAGAGTGGTTACCATGAAACAGAACAGTATGCCTGGATGGGCCAAGTAGGAAAGTTTTAATCTAAGTAGTATTAATGAAAGATTTTGTGGCATTAAACAACTTACTTCACCTCTACCTTTGACCAATGGCAGAATGACTCTAAGAAAAAAATGGAATTCCTTTTAAAGCAGAATATGGATAATTAAAATATCTTAGACTTATTGATCAATATAGTTAATCTTCCAAAGCAAAGATATTGTTTGGAATTTTTTTATTAGGACAATTTTTTTCTGGTCATGGTACACTGGTATTAAATGATATAGGAAATTAATTGTAGGGCATTATGGATAGACTGCACACTATTCATTTTCATCTTACCTAGGGATTCTGTCCTTTGGGAAGATGACCTGGTATAGTAGAAAATACACTGAATTTGGAGTGAGGAAAGATCTGGGCTCAAATCCTACCTCTTTGTGTCCTTGGACAAGTCATTTAAACTCTCTGGGCCCCATTTTCCATTTCAGTAGAAATTAGGACACCTAGGCTAGAATCCAGCCTCTGACTCATATTGGCTGTGTGGCTCTGGTCACATCACTCAAAGCCTAGGTATCTCTTTTAGATTGTAAGTTGCAAGTTGTGAGCTGCAGAGTAGATTTCCCTCTATTAATACTAATGTGAATACCAATGAAATTAGCTGTCTCACCCCTATACACATACAAATTACATATATGTATGCATATATATGCATAAGTATATAAACATGTACATGCACAAATTGTATTGTAATACATTCACATATGCACAGCCACATATGTAAACACATGTATATGTTCACATATGTGTTGTGTGCATATTTACAGATAGACAGAGAGAGAGAGAGAGAGAGAGAGAGAGAGAGAGAGAGAGAGAGAAGCATACATATTTGGAAGACCAAGACTGATGGAATCTTGCAGGAGGATTAGATTTTCCCAATATCTTATTCCCTTGGGCATTATGGGGAAGTCAGAGATGTCTGAAAGCAGTTCAGCTAGGTGAAAAAGGAAAAGGACATTTGTCTAAGGAAAAATTATAAAAATTAACTTATGAAGAAACTTAAGCTCTCAGATAATGTTGTTATTGGAGACATACAGACTTTTTGAGGAGTAAATAGAAAATTGCCCTTCAGATGAATGTACTGAGAAGATGTTTTTGAGGCCAGAGTCATTATTAAGGTAACAATAACTACAGGATATTGTGTCACATCAGCTCATTTGCATATGACTTTTTAGAGTTTTGAAGCTTATAACTGACACAGTCAAAATAACTTTTGGGGGCCATGGGAAATTTATGCAAAGATTGTTGGTTTCCTATCTGACCAAATGATGAATTTCTTGAGTTAAATATAAATTACTGACCACGAGGAGGCTTTGTTTGAGGCATGTAGAAGATCTAAGGAATGAGAGATTTGAAAGATTCTATAGGAAGAGACAGAAAAAAAGAAGTGAGTAAGTAAACAAGTACAGGAGAGATCATAAGAAACCAAGGATAGAAGGCTCAGAAGCCTTCCAACTTAGACAGCAGATTCTTCAGCTGCTTTGTTGGGAACTTGCTAATTGGAAAATAAATATTGCTTTTCTGATTGTTTGGAGAAAGGCAGGAGCAGTTGGTGGAAGCTCATTGGAAGAGAGTAGAGTCCTGTTGTTGTTTGAAGGGCCATTGGAGATATTGCTCTCTAGTGCCTTCTGTAAGCCAAGAAAGGAGAAAAGTCTCAGGGGTCCCTGTGTTATTTTCTGCTGTCTCTAGTTTGAGAGAGAAAAGGTGAATAACAAAGGAACAGAGTTTTTATATAGTCTGTGTTGAGCTGTGCTTTGCTATGAGAAGAGACCTGGAAGTGAATGGGCAAAGGAGAGTCTGCCATTATTTGCAGATCTGTGGAATTTGTCGTTTTTCTGACTTAAGAAAAAATTGCTTGTCTCTAAAAGAGCAGGTCACTTTTCTCAGTGCTCTGTTAAGGGAGACTAGAAGTTAAAAGAGGTTGTCAACTGCTTCTTTGGCTTTTGAGTAGAAGAGGAGTGATGTACAGCAGGAAGTCAGAAAGAATCAGGAAGGTAGCAACTAGCAAAAAAAAAGCTTTTGTGTGGTGCAGATTGTTCTTGAAGGGACCATGTCCTGTAGTCCCAAATTGTGAGTTTTTCTGGGCATAAGGAATTCATACACATGTGCCTTCCTAGTAGATGTTTGTAAGTCTGTGCCTATTCTCCCTCCATTGACACTGGAGGTGTTGGTGGGAGGGTATAAATTTGGTTTATAGGTAGATTATAATGATTCCCTGGACATAAGGAATTTCCAAAGCAAAGTTAGGAATATAGTTCATCCTTAACACTAATTGCCAATCTTTCTAATTTGGTTTTCTCACCTGACACTGATCCCTGACCTCAGAAGAAGTGGTATCTAGCTAGGAAATATGATGTTTCCATAAATAATTCTAGACTGTAATGTTTTGATTATTAATGCTTTTATCTTCTAATAAGTAACTATGATGTTTGATTAGTCTTGACTTTATCTTCTGTTTAGTAAATGTTGATTATTATTATTTTTGCTTTATTGTTTCTGCTGCAGTGACAGATTCTTTATAAATCAGAAGCACATCAGTGCTGAGTAATAGGAGTGTACCCCCACCCCTCCCCACATCAGGTTTATTTCTAAGACCCTGCAAGAGTTTTGAACCACCAACATCTTGAGGTGATAGCACAGAAACCCCTCTTTGGAGATCATTCAGTTCTCCTATTAAGGAACTGCCCACTGTATGACATACATAAAAGAGTTCATGAATCAAAGGGTCAGGCTCTCCCTAAACCTTTTATTCAAGAGCTGTTGTAGAAGAGCACAGCCGGATGGGCATAACAATATGGGTTAGGGCTAGGGTATGACACTATTGGATGAAAGACTACAGAAGACTCCCCATAGGTTACACCATAGGTTACCAACTTGCCTTTCTAGACTTATCTTTTATTTTTATTTTTTGACCAAGGTTGTTGCTCATAATGGAACTGCAGTGGCGTTATTGGATCTGATCCCACAGAAACTCCTGGTTGCCTGCTCCCAAGGGACACTCCCTATTTATGCCACACTTAGTACAGATGCCCAATCATTTAGCCTTACTACACCTCGGAACCCCCAAGCTAGTGTAAGCATCTGAGTTACAGGGATGGATATACAGGAAGCACATGCCACCACATGAGCTTCTACACTTATATTTCTAGTCTGTATATGCTTTATGATCTAACTAGACTAAACCACTCCAGATAAGGTTTCTATGCTTTCCTTCCTCAGTACCTTTGTTCATGCTGTTCCTTATAATACCATCCTTTCCCTCCACACCTATTGAAATGCTACCCTTCTTTTAAAGTCTCATTAAAAAAAAAAAAACCTTTAAGGGGCAGCCAGATGGTGAAGTAAATAGAGCACTGGCCCTGGAGTCAGGAGGATCTGAGTTCAAATCTGGCCTCAGACACTTGACCAAAAAAAAAAAAAAAAACACCAAACAACTAGCTGTGTGGCCTTGGGCAAGTCACTTAACCCCAACTGACCTCCAAAAAAGGCAAAAAAAAAAAAACCCTTTAAAGTTCTATAGCAGTGAGTTATTGTAAATTATAATAGTAATAAGTGCTCCATGAAGCCTTTTCCTTTTTAGACATTTCTTTCTTTCTCTCCTTGAACCTCACTTAGCACTTCGTTTTTGTCTTTTATATTCACTTACCCTGTTAGAATTATTTATGAAAACATCATATTTCTTAGCTAGATACCACTTCTCCTGAGGTCAGGGATCAGAGTCAGATGAGAAGATGAAATTAGAAAGACTGGCAATTGGTGTTAATGATGGATTGTAATTCTAACTTTGCTTTCGAGATTCCTTGCATCCAGGGAATCATTCAATTGAAGAGAACCATTCCCCACTCTTCAAATTACTTCGTGTTTGTAATGAATATATTACACACACACACACACACACACACACACACACACACACACACACATACACACATCATTTCCTCTGATAGGATTCAGTATTCTTTAGTGCATGTATTGTTTCATTTTTCTTTTTGTTTTCCCAATGCCTAGCACAAAACCAGAGACTTAAGGCACTGAATATATGTTTAGTGATTATTGATTGAATGATATTTGAATGTGAATTACTGTCAACCAGCTAGATTTAGATTCTCCTATACTGTGGGTTATCTGAAGACTGTATCTTTATTTGGGGGGAAGGAGAGACTTTATTTCCCTTTCAATAATCTTTTGAAACATATTCAAGTTGCCATCAGTTGTGCTGAGGAATTATTTTTTAGTAGTACTTCAGTTTTACAGGCACAAGGAGGGATTTGGGTAAGTTGTAGATATTTCATTGGCATAGGAAAAAGGACAGAGTGTTAACTATCAAGTTGTCCCTTTCAGTTCTAAATCTATGATCCTATGATTTGCCAGGGTTTGATTAAAATAGGTAAAATGTTATCTATAAATAGGAGTATGTGAAGAGGTTTGATTATTTTATGGAGGGGGGGAAGGATTTCTGAAACTTTCAGCCTTTGACCTGGCAAAGATTCTATAACAACTTTCCCTGTAGAATTTTAATCCATGGGACCCCATCCATTATTTTTCTCTGTGTCCTTCAAGATCTGCTATCCCCAATGCCTGACTGATTGTCATTATACATCAAGTTGTTGCGGTTTTTTTTCCTTTTAGATTTGTGATGCAAAGTTCTTAAATTTATAACTAAGGCTTATAACATTCTGTGTGGTAATTAGTGGCAACACACTTTTAAAGGAGCCTGATAAAAGAGTAAAGTTTTTTTTTTTCATTCTTGCTGATTGAATATAAGCAGCAAAGTACTCCTATGATTTATAGTTTCATTAGTGGAATTACTCCACTAAAGTAGCTTGCGAAATCTCTACACTTTAGATGATAGTCTTCAGCAGAATCATAATTAGCATGATGAACAAAATTTTGTGCCAAGAAACTGACTCCAAGGGGATGCACTTCCTCCTTGAAAGGGCATACTTCCTCCCCACAGTGACCAACATCACATATTTCACTTTGCTGTCTTTTGTACTCTCTTATAGGGGTGTGAGTATTCTTGGTTCACCAACCTCAGGGTCCTAATACCATGATATCTCTCTCTCCTCTTCTGGTACAGATCTTCCTCCTGTCTGCCAATCTGGTGAGGTCTGTAGTCTCTGGGAGATGGGCCACACCCTCTCCAAATGTCACTGAAACCACAGTTGGATTGTCCTAAACACCCACTGGGACTTTTCTCATTTCCTCACCTTGCTCAGCTATTATTGCCCTAGGTTAAATCATACCTAGTTATGACCCTGTTGCTATGACATCAGTTGCTGTGGTTAAGTGGGGAGAGGGGGTGGGCATCATCTAATGGACAGTGCTATGGTGATGAAATTTTGGTTTTTCTTAATATTTTTATTTAAGGTTTTGAGTTCCAAATTCTATTCCTCTCCCCGAGACAGTAAGCTATCAGATATAGGTTATACACATGAAATTATGTAAAAAATTTCCATATTAGTCATTTTGTCCAATAAAATTTGAATGAAAGAAAGAAATCAAAAAATAGCATACTTCAGTCTGTATTCAATCAATATCAGTTCTTTTTCTCGAGGCAGATAATATGCTTCATCATTAGTCCTTTGGGATTGTCTTAGATCATTGTATTGCTGAAAATAGCCAAGTCATTCACAGTTCATTGAACAATATTGCTGTTACTGTGTACAATGTTGTCCTGGTCTGTTCACTTCACTATGCATCAGTTCATTTAAGTCCTTCCAGGTTTTTCTGAAATCATCCTGCTTATCATTTCTTATAGAAAATGATATTTCATTACAATCATATACCACAGCTTGTTTAGCCATTCCCTAATTGATGGGCATCCCTTTGATTTCTAATACTTAGCCACCACAAAAAAGAGCTGTTATAAATATTTTTGTAGAAATAGGTCCTTTCTCCCTTTTTTGGATATCTTTGGGATATAGGCCTACCAGTGGTATTGCTGGATCAAAGGGTATGCTTACTTTTATAGCCCTTTAGGTATAGTTCCAAATTGCTCTCCAAAATGGTTGGATCAGTTCAGAGCTCTACAAACAGTGCATTAGTGTCCCAGTTTTTCCATATCCCCTCCAGCCACCAACATTTTTGTCATATTTGTTATATTAGCCATTCTAATGGGTGTAAGGTGGGGCCTCAGAGTTGTTTCCATTTCTCTAATCAATAGTGATTTAGAACATTTGTTCATATAAAAATTTCCTGTTCATATCCTTTGACCATTTATAAATTGGAGAATGGTTTGTATTTTTATAAAGTTGACTCAGTTCTCTATATATTTGAGAAATGAGGCTTTATTAGAGCTACTTGTTGCAAATTTTTTCCCAGTTTTCTGCTTTCCTTACAATTTTAGTTGCATTGGTTTTGTTTGTGCAAAACCTTTTTAATTTCATATAATCAAAATTACTTATTTTATATTTTGTAATGCACTTTGTATGTTCTTTGGTCATAAATTCTTCCCTTATCCATAAATCTGACAGATAAACTATTCCATGCTCTCTTAATTTGCTTATGATATTACATTTTGCGTATAAATCATACTCATTTCGACCTTATCTTGGTATGCAGTGTGAGATGTTAGTTCTATATCTAGTTTCTGTTATACTGTTTTCTAGTTTTTCCAGCAGTTTTTGTGAAATGAGTTTTGTTGCAAAAGCGTGAATCTTTGGGTTTATTTTATACCAGATTACTACAATCATTTAGTATAATGTAATTGGTAAACCCTCAAGGTCTTCTCCTCCCAGATCAATTTTTTTAAGAGACCATTATTTGCCTCATTTTATTAAGCCTTAATCACTGAATGGGCCCTGCCTCAAACTGAGACCTGTTAAAGACCTTAGTTAGAAAAGGCCAAGTAGGCCTTTTCTGGGCCATCCTGGGCAATCTCCAGTTGTCCTGATCCATATCCGGTCATTGGACCCAGGTAGCTCCTGAGGTGAAAGTGAAACTGGTGACTTTGTGTGTCCCTCCCTCACTTAAATCCAATCCACTCGCATTTCATAGCAACACCTACTAGGTGTCATGATCTTCTTCGAGAAAGAAGGACAAACAGCAACAATTTGTATCTAATCTATTCCACTGCTCTTACCACTCTATTTCTTAGCCAACACCAAATTGTTTTGCTAATTACCACTTTATAATCATGATGCAGCTTTTCAGATGCATTTGGCTGGTCCTCAAACAGGTATACCTACAACCTGGTATTGGAACTCTTTCTCACTTAGTAAGATCAACCAGAGCTTGTCTTTTATTGGCTTAGACTTAAAAAAAAAAAAAAAACCAAAGCAAACAAACAAATGAAAGAAGGAACAAAAAAACCAGGGTCACCTCAGGCATCAGATTAGGACTTTAAGAAGGAAGCATCATAAACCTAAGTGAATATCATGAAACCTTTACCAGGTCAAAGACTGAAAACTTCAGAAATCCTTCTCCTCTCTTCCATAAAGCAATCAAATCTCCCCACATGTTCTTCCTGTTTACAGATGGCATTGTACCTGTTTTAATCAAACCCTGGGAAATCATAGAGTGAAAGGGACACTTTCACTGAACTGAAAGGGACAACTTGATAGGTAACTAATTAAACTTGATCATCCATGAAAGTCAGAGATTTTTCTGAATGACAAAGGAACAGTTAGGATAATCAAACATTATTGTGAGAGTAATCAAGCTGAGAGTGATGGTGACAGAAATGCAAATCTGATTGTCCCTAGATCACTTCCAGATCCACGTTGGAGCATGTAATAAATGTCTGGGAAAAATTAATCCTTTCTCACCCACAGTACCATACCCACCCACCTCCCCCACCCCGCATCAAAACTAGAGTTAAAAAAAAAAAGCCAAAGGAGAAAGCTTCCAAAGTTCAAGGGAAGTGATACATTAAAAATCTTAGAATTTTAAACTCTTCTATCTTCTTATTCATTATTTATCTTTGCTTCCTTTATTTCAACACTGCCCTCTGGAATCTGATCTCTTTCTTGCCAGCTAAATCGTGATCTAGGGGCAATTTTGAGATGAGAATTTCAATTCCTAGTAAATCAAAGCCAATTCTCTAACAGGTACTTTCCAGTTACTCATGGATTGGATGAGAAGGGATTCCATTAGTAAATCCAATCCTAATACAGAATCTCAAAGTTAACTACATTCAAAATAATAATAATAATAATAATAATATATATTTAAAAACACTTCAAAAATCCTTTTAGTTTTATTATTATTTAAGTCTATTGAAACAAGGATACAAAACTGCCTTAAAGAGATTCATTGCTTAGCAATATATACAGGATGTTCTAATCTATTCTAATCTACTAAAGATTAACAACTATTAAAAATCTATTAAAACTTATTCGATATTGAAACTGTATTAAGACTCATGGAACACCCTGTATATTGTCACCAATTTGTGAGGGAGAAAATTGAGTTACTGAAAAGCTGAGATATCCCCATATATTCATCAGTGATCTGGATGATATCCATTCTGAAATTTTAACCAGATATCACATAGTTCAAAAGATATAGAGACATATGGGGTATCATAGACTGTGAAGTGAAATGGATTTAGATATTTAACCCTGCTCTGATTTCTAGTCTACCCTATTTCCTACTGTAAGCCAAATGAAGTCTAGCAACACATAGACTTGGGAAAAGAAATGTTTGCAATAAGCTTGATGAATTTTTCTACAAGCTCTTTGACCTAATACCATAACTTAAGGACGAAATTGTAACAACTCTTGGGCCCTTTGGTGGCTGTGGCCACCAAAATTCAATATTATAAGGTTTTGAATAGACATGGCCTTTACTATTGAAGTAAATTTAAAGGTGTGAGAAGAGGCAGGGAAGTATTTTGTGGACAAACAAAATACAATAGGTGTGAGTTACTTGAGCTTTGGAGTATGGTCAGTTATACCTTAGTGTAGATGATTTATATTTGCTGCTGCTGACTCTGATCAAATAAACCTGTCGAGTCTGAATGGCTATAAGGAATATGCTCAATAGGACAACCTGCTGGGGTATCTGCTCTGTTGGGTTATCAAATTCTTGCTTTTCTACAAGAGCCCTCATGGTATTAATAGGTTGTGGTGCTTCAGTGCTTATAAAATGGTAACTGTATTATACATAATGTTAGACTGCAGATAAGATGAACATAAGTTCAACATTATAAAAATAATGTATGATGAATCTGATCTTGCCTAGACTGAGAGAGGTCATGAGAGGCCCAAGCAATTCTCCCAAGACAGAAGGAGGTAAGCAAAGAATAGGTCATTGATATATTTATAGCAGGAAGAACACAATTATATTTTGTAATTATCTACAAAGTCTCAGGTTGAGAAAGGGCTCGTTTCTGATGGCGGCATGCTAACAACTGCCCCTTCCTCATTTACTACTGTTAGTGCTGCATTGGGCCAGGATAGTGAGTTTCCAACTTTATACTATTAGGGAATAGCCAAACTAGATCTATAAGGCATGTTTTCTGCCTCCTTGTCAAATATTCTTTCCACCTTACTGCTACGTTCACTGGAAGTGCTTAGAGATTCACTGATGATCATCATAATGATGTTCATGAAACTAAGAAGGCACCTATAGGCCCAGGGTGTCATTAGACCGCAGGTATTTTTAATGTGCAGCTAACCAAATGCCATGAGTCTCAATACTTGAAGGTATTAGATCTTTTGGAATTATTAGTTTTAAGCCATTAGAGCTTAAAACTGCAATAAGACTTTTGGGATACAGTGCATTTAACTTCTTTTTACTTTATACAAAAATAGCCATCAGAGTAGTTTATTTGGACACTGTCCTATAACATTACATGTACAGTTCCCTCCATGAAATTTTGACACAGTTGCTCAGTCTACTTTCTCCACAGCAGAAGTTCAAGATGGGCATATATGTTTCAGCCTGTCCCAGCAATCTGCACTTAACAATTTACACTACTCTGACTTGATCAACTCCCAGAAATATAATAAAAAAATAACGAGAGTTCCATAGGAGTGTAAAACAGAATTTTGCCATGTAAGGGAGATTATCAGGGGACAAAAGTAGATACCACCTTTCTTGGTCCAAAAGATTTGAAAGTAATGGGAGGCCTTTACATAGAAGCAGTGGAGTGGTGCACAAATAATTATCTGTAGGTGCAACTTATTTTTGTACTTAAAGGATCTGTAATTGCATCAGTGTGGACATTTACTTTACCCATGCAGATCATATCTCCACACTATAGAAAACAGTTTTCATAATTTCCTGTGCCTGGAAAAGATCATACCCAACCTTGTAGAAATGAACCTCTTTCTGTACATAACTTTTCCTTGGAAAACTTGAACATTGATGAGCCATATTTAAAGACTTTCCAGTTGGGTGGGGCCTTTCCAGTTGGGTGGGGCCTCTGATGTTATAACCTTTGAGAATGCCATCACCTCCATGTTGTGAGAAAGCACCAAAATTGAACTTCAACAGAGGAAGACATAAAAGTGTAGATATTATTGGTAAGCACTTTGATTGGATTTAGATTTTGTTTCAGTATTCATGAATACTAATACATTCATATTCAGAAATAGCTCTCCAGTTACTCAATATAGTCCCCTTATGTGATAAAGTTAGAATTATCTCAACTTTCTACATACCCTTAAGATAAATCATGTAAATGGATGCTTACTTTTATGGTTAATTTAGGGCCCACAGTCACATAATCTTTCTTTGAACCTTGTTTCCTCTTATTAGTGGCAAGGTCTCTATTGAAGCCTGATCTTGCTTGGGTTTAAAATGTACCATTGATCTGCATCAATTGTTGATTGTAATTTCCCCAGCTCAGAAGCATTTCATGGACTTCTATTTTAACAAATGGTCAAAATCAAAAGCTATATTTTTTAATAATATTTTATTTTGGGGCTGCTAGGTAGCGCAGTAAGAGCGACGGCCCTGGAGTCAGGAAGACCTGGGATCAGTTCCGGCCTCAGAAAATTAGCACCCACACATAAATAAATAACTAGCCATGTAACCTTGAGTAAGTTACTTAACCCCAATTGCTTTAAAAAATAATATTTTATTTCTCCCCAATTACATATAAAAATAGTTTTTAACTTTTAAAAAAAATTCAAGTTACAAATTCTTCCCCGCCCCACCCCCAAGATGGTAAGCAATCTGCTATAGGTTACACATGTGCAAATCATGTAAAACATATTCCCATAACAGTCTCATTTTTTGGAAGAAAACTCTAACAAAAAAGAAAAGAAAAGAAAAGAAAAGAAAAGAAAAGAAAAGAAAAGAAAAGAATGCTTTGGTCTGCATTCAGATTCCATTAGTGTTTTTTCTGTAGGCAGATAGCATTTTTCATCATGAATCCTTTGGGATTGTTTTAGATAATTGTATTGCTGAAAATAGCTTAGTAGTTATTCACAGTTGTTTGTTATATGATATTGCTGTGACTGTGTACAGTGTTCTGTAGGTTCTACTCACTTCACTTTGCATCAGTTCATGTAAGTCTTTCCAGGTTTTTCTGAAATCATTCTGAAGAGTGGTATTTGTTTGATGCCCTGTGAATGAATGAATATAAAACATTCATTACACACTTAGGATGCATAGAGCACTGTGCTAAATGCTGAAGGTAAAAATAGAAAATTAGAGTCCCCAATCTCAAGAAGCTCACATTCTAATCAGAGAGATAATACATAGAAGAAGTTTCAGTTGCAAGTCAAGTGAAACGATCCCATAGTCGTTAAGATAAAATAGGAATTTTCCTCAATGTCCATCTTAAGATCCTTGGGTCTACCATACAAAATAAAGGGAGTAGGGAAAGGGAAGAGAAGAAAAATCCAGACACAGCCATCCTGGGTTATCTCAAATTCACCTCTATCCTCTATTTAAAATTGTTTGTATGTGTGTATGTATGGGTGTGTATACATATGTGACACATATGTGTATAAACTTACACACAGTTGATTCTTGTCATTCACAGTAATTATATTCTATAAAGTTACTGTGAATATCAAAGCATTCTTCTTAGCAGAAATACAAGAAAAGTTTTCTGCTGGCCTCTGGTCAAAACATTTACTTTTAGCACTGCAGAATGGCCTCATGTACAAATCAAAAAATCTGTTCTTCCTTTTTCTGGATGTACTGTATTGTTGATTCATTAACACTGAACCCATCCATAGCCAGCAGCACTATAACTTGTGCCTGAATGAAGCTTATCTAACACGCATTTTCTCTATGAGGCACATGACAGTCTTCTTTAGCTGAGGAACACTACACAGCACTCTAGCACTATGCCGGGGGGGATCACTTTAAATAGTGAAATCACCAGCAAAAAGTACAAAACTGAGAAAAATGTGGAACTAAATAGACTAAAAAGTACACTTATTAACAGTATGAGAGCTGAAAGAAAAAGTTGGTTGTCCTCATGGTTGCAAATCAATTTTAGCAAGTAGATGAATTCACGTATTTGGAATCCATGTATACGTAGAATTGACTAAATGAGAACTGGTTCATATATGCATACCTGTTTCTCCTTCTTACCAGTCATTCTATCAAATGTCATATACAAGGAGCAGAGATAAACAGTAAAGGGGCTGAGCAACAGGTTGAGAGGAAGAGGTGAGTTAAACCAAGAGGGTGGCAGTAAAAAAAACCGAGAGGGCCACCAGGGGTAAAATTCACATATCTTCTGCCATTGAACATAGCCACATGGCATACATAGGATGGAAAAGCCAAAGCTAGAGATGCCTATGGATGAAAAAGTATATTTTATATATATATTTCATATTTCATCTGTCCCTGAGAGTATCACTGTGTTACAACAAAAGAACTAATATCAATATTGAGGACCTAAGTCATAAGGAATTGGTGAAATTTATGTTCGTTCTATTCTGTTTAGTTGAACAGGCACATCTCTAAGATTTTGGAAAGATTCTCCTAAAAAACAGCTAAAATTAAAAAAAAAATTGGTCTATTTTAAGGTCAGTATGTTTGTTATCTGGAAAATACTTTTTTCCCATGGGAAACCCATCTTTTAGAATAAATGTGGCATAGTTTACACATGTGGAAGGTGATTAATGAAAAGGCAAAATGGGAGGAAGATATGTGTCAACTGAATCTAGTACCCAGGGAGAAAATTAGAATGAAATGAGAGGACATTTAGAGGTTATTTAATATTTAAAGCTGATTAATAGAAGCAGCAATCATGTCTGTAACTTCTCTTATGAAATCAAAAATATTATAATATGCACAAAGCAATGCTTTCAGAATGCCAAGGATTTTGATTTTACAGTGTGTTCAGAGAGATTGAGAAGAACTGTTACATTGCTATAAATCAAAGATATAAAAGCCTTTACATATTCTTTTCTTTCTTTTCCTGAAACAGTGGAGGCTCTCCATTTGGGGACATTAATGGCTGCCCATGGCTATTTCTTTCCAATCTCAGATCATGTTCTCACATTAAAGGATGATGGCACATTTTACCGATTTCAAGTAAGTATACTCCAAATGTCCTTTAATCAGCTGATGGGAAGCTTGTGGATTTTTAAAGAAGCACTTTTGAAAATAATCATTTATTTTCTCTCCCTTTGACTTGGGCAAGTTAGTGATATAATTAATGTTTAAGAAAGAGAAAACAAGACATACTAACAGATCCAGAGAAAGATCAATTATATCCACAGAAGCAGGAAAGGTGATTTGAAGAAGGCTAACTGCCTTTATTATCATTTTAAGTAAAGAAGTTGAGGCCAATAGGGACAGTGATTTGATGACCTTCAAGAGGTAGAAATGCCACAATCTGAGTTGTGGGCCTTGGTTGAGATTCCTAACTATTTTCAATCAAAAATTTACACTGAAGGCATGGCAATGTAGCTGGAGGTTAAGGATGGGCAGGTGAGAGGTAGGGGTGTGTGTGTGTGTGTGTGTGTGTGTGTGTGTGTGTGTGTGTGTGTGTGTGTGTGTGTGTGTAAGTTTAGGAGGTAGACTTCAGGGAACATGGCTAATTTCATGGCCTCCACAATCTGATACCAGAAACTTTCCTCCAAGCCAGTGAAGACTATCCTAAGCCTGTCTTTGCAAAGTATAGTCAATTGAGACATGAACTAAACTATGAAATGCTACAAAATGCTGATGTCTCATTGCTCTAACTCCCCAATCCCCACCCCCATCATCCCTCCTTCCCTCACACATGTCTGGGCCATTTTCAAATGAAGCAAGCAGGCCAATTGTGATTCTTCTTTCCACTAATGGATGTTCCATCTAAATTCATTTTCTGTGCAGACATTTGCCACTTGAGTCCACTTGAACATACTTGGAGCAAGTAATGTATATTCCCTGATAGAATCAGACATGATGAGTCAGGAATCACTGATTAGAGGATTGAAGCTTACAGAAATAAAACATGCTGATAAACCCAAAGGTCAAACTTTGGGATTGACTGCTTTCATCAGTGAATTTCTGTAAATTATGTCCCGCAATCCAAATTTCAGATATCATTATGATGCTGTTTTGAGAAGCATAAAAAGCAGAACACTGTGTATAGGATGATCACTAAAGAGAAATCTGGGAACCACTTGCCTAGGAAAACCAGGCAACCAAAATAGAAGGGGAAAGCAATTTTAAGTTCCTTTTCTCCATCAAAAAGTATTTTGTTTTGTTTTGTTTTGTTTTTAAAGCAATTGGGGTTAAGTAACTTGCTCAATGTTACACGGCTAGTTATTTATATGTGGGTGCTAAGTACTGAGGCTGGAAAGATCCCATGACCTCCTGGTCAGCGCTCTTACTCACTGCACCACCTAGTGGCCCCCATCAAAAAGTTTTTGTAGTTTTTCAAAGGACAGTTGTAACACAAGCAAAGGAAATTCGTGATTTTTTTTCTTTGTCTTCCAGTGATATCTGATTTAGTCAGCATGCTTGCTCATATCTTGATATTTACTTCACCAATTTGAATTGATTTACAGGAAATCAGCCTTAATTGTCCAAAAATCAGAATTTTTAGGGAATGATATTTTTATTAAGTAATTTTTTATGGATTTCAAGTAAATATAGCAACCCAAAATAGATTTAAAAGTTTCTACTTATTACTGTAATTCTTGTTTAAAAAGATAGTTTTAATTAGCATAGAGTTGTTTATATATAAACGGTTTTTTTTTCAAAGTGCTTCAAAATAGTCAATTATCTTTAGGTCATTGAGTATATGACTTCAGATATAATTCATGATATCATGGATTTAGGGTTGGGGGTTTTACAAGACTCCTGGTCTTGTCCCTTCTTTTAAGAATGAGGAGATGATAATCCATAGAGATTAAATGACTTGCCCATGATCACACAGCTAAATTGTAGAGGAGGATATAAACCAAGGCCCACTGACTACAAATCCAGCACATCTCTACAATATCATACCACTTTAGAGATTATCTAACCTAATGGTGTCAAACCCAAACAGAAACAGCAGCCACTAATCTTTACATAAGGATCCCTGTGGGTTGCATATTCACTTAGTTTTAAAATGTAATATTGTCTAGGTTTTATTATGTTTTTATTTATTTTGCTAAATATTTCCAAATTATATTTTAATCTGGTTCAGGGAGTTTTGTGAGCCTGTTTTGATATCTAGATTCTATCCCAACCCTCATTTTGCAGACAAGAAAACTGGCTAATTTTTCTTTTTATAATAGAGCAAAAGTAGACCAATCCACTTAAATATATCACGAATTTTGAATAAATGGAGTTTATTTAATCAGGATTTATCTTATGATATACCTTTAAAAATTAAGATGTATTGCTTTCTAACTTACCAATTACATGATATTACAGTGTAATTCTCCTAACATACACACGACTATTGTAAATATTTATAAATTCTAGTTGATGGGCTACTTATATCAAAAGATATTTGTTGCAATAAAGCTCCAATACAGTGAAAAAAACCTGGTCATACATTTGAGTTTGTTATAACCATTGGATTTGTATTACTTGGTGATTTTTGCCTTCTTCCTCCAAAGGAGTTTAGGAAGAGCAGAACCTTTGTGGAAGTACTTGTGTTTTCTGAAAGGGTGTAATCTTTTCCTCTGTTTCTTAAGGACTAAGCATTTTATAATGTGTCTTTTGCATTTTCAGTAAACTCCAAATTGTCAAATCAGCATTCTGATATAATAGCTAGATGTCATTATCATCTGACAAGACTCTGTGTACCTTTCACAACTTTCATGACATTTAGATGTGTGCAAATAAGCATTAAGCAACTGCAAATGGGTGCAGATTTATAAGGCTATGAGAGGTTAACATTGCAAACTAAAGCACCACCCATACTCACCCCTTACCTTGTTATGCCCTCAAGTCCTGACAGAATTGTAAAGATAGATTTTTTTAATCATTCTATCAACCTCAAATGGTTTTTTCTCACACAATAATTTGAACTTTTGTTTAAGATGATCTTCCCCTGAATATTTAAAAATCCTAAAGCTTTGGTGTTTCCACATGAGTCCATAGGGCAACACAGTTAACAACTCATGAACATTGATAAGTTTTCAAGGACAGGCTGATCCCACACCTCTGAACTTTATTTTACTCCTTCTGCCTTGTCTCTTATCAAAATACACATAGAAGAATTGAAGTAGCTGAAAAAAAATAATTTCAGTTTTATTATTCACTATTTCTGAGCATTTTAATAATTTGGTATGATATGTGAACATTTTGCTCCCACTATAATATTAATTCCTTCATTTAGCAAGCCTTTTTTAAAGCACTAAGCAAGAGACTAGGGGAGATGTGGAGATGATTAAGATAATAATCAAACATTTAGTATAGAGGATATTGCACATATATAAATATGAAATATTTTAAATAAACACAGAACCACTATGAGCTATGTAATACTAATAATACAAAAAAGACTTATGAGAGATGCTGACTACTAATTTGAAGGAAATAATCTTTCAAACTGGGGAAAAAAGGAATGCTTCATGTAAGAGGTGACATTTGAGCTATCCTCTAAAGCTGAAGTGTCCAACATTCCCAAGTATGTCTGGAACCAGCTTAAAACATGTTTGGGAAATAATTAACAAATATAATACAATATAATAAAACATAGATAATGTTAATATGTAGTTTTCTAAGTCAAGGTACAGACTCCCCCAAATCCTTATTTATCATTCAGTGGGCCCCCTTGCTCTAAAGGTTGTATAGGATTTAAAAAGGGAAAGATGAGCTCTAAGAATAGGGTATATCATGATGAATGCCTTGGAAACTTCCTTTTAATTAGGACTGTTACTCCAGAGCTTCATGGAGAATGATGGTTGAAATGTTCAATCTTTTTCATTAATGAAGTCACAGAAAAGAGACTCAACTTTCATAAACCACAATACTATGCACGACTTCTTTATGTTCAGCCTTTCTTACTGACAACATACTGTTTTTATCCTATTATATAAAAATCATTCATCTGTTTTTAAAATAGAATTTATGATGGCTGGGAATTCTCTGCATGCTATTTTCAGGCAGATAGCCATCAAAAAGATATTTACAAAGGGATAATGATTAAATAGATATTATAGTGGATGTCCTTATTGCCCAGGGCCTGGCCATCATGTTGTTATTTAATGTCACTGACCAGTAAAGTAAAATTAGTTCAGGATAGATAAGTGAATGTCTCAAAACTTTGGTCCATCTGGTGGGTACATTTCCTCTGTTAGTTTCTAATCTGATTCTCATCACTATCTTCTCCTCCGAGTGTTTTGGGGCATACTGCTAGACAAAATAGACATCTGGCTATTGCTTTTTACTAAAGCCATAATCCAGGAATATCCCACAGCAGTTCTGGCAAATAGTATTTTCTGTAAACTCAAAGTGCTGGCAATAATTTGGTATACCATTGTTCTGACTGGCACCATACCAAAACATTTGCATTTTCTTTGCTCATCAACAGAGGGAAAGAACATTTTTTTTCCTACTGAACTATCCAATGCTCATTTAACAACATACCCCTTTGGCTTTTTGGTAAAATGTCAGCCAATTCTATTGAAAAAGTAGTTTTAAACTTAATTCCATAGCGTCATAAGGTGATACACACTGGCTGCAGGATTTCACAGTTGTATTGCTAGCAATTCCATTTTTTTGTGAATAGAACAATATAGGAATTAAACTTGAAAGTCCAGTTTTCTGAATTATGCCCAGGGCATTAACTCAGTAAAAAAAAATAATAATTGCAAAAACATTTTTATACTAACAGTTCTTGAATGAAAAGTAATGGACTATAAGGAAAGTGTAGTTTTTCTTGAAAATGTGGCTTTTTGTTTAAGACATTTAAATAAAATCAGGGGTGGCTAGGTGGCACAGTGAACAGAGCACCAGCCCTGGAGTCAGGAGGACCTGAGTTTAAATCTGGCCTCAGACACTTAACACAAAAACTAGTCATGTGACCTTGGGCAAGTCACTTAACCCCAATTGCCCTCCAAAAAAAAAAAAGGCAAAAAAATAAATAAATAAATTCAGCATTTTATAAAATAATCAAACAGAAGTACTCAAATTATCACCAGTAATCCAAGAGCATGATAGTGAGTCACAGTTCTGGTCATTGTTATCTATTTTCCTTTTTTTTTTTGCTGGGGTGGAGGGTGGGGAGTGTGGTTAAAGGAGAGGGCTGTTGTCTTTGTTGATGCACTGAACTTCTTTTTGTAGTCCTTTTTGGCTGAATGATAAGATAGAATTCTGTTTACTGGAATGAAGTTAAATTATGTCCCATTTCCCACTATTGTGAAAGTTATTGTACTCAAACCAGATAGATAGATAGATAGATAGATAGATAGATAGATAGATAGATACACATACATGAAAGTGGTGGTAGGAAATTGGAATTAATCTATTTATTTTCCACTCCTGCCACTTGACTGTTATATTCAGTCCTCTCATATCTATCCTTGCTGAATGAAGATCATGAAGTTGACAGGTGAAGAATAGAAAAATGAAAACCATTAAGGACTATGTTTCAGAATGGTTTTCATTTGCTCAGAAGTAAAACTGTATTAGTGCCCTGGGAAGGAAAAGAAAAAAGAATTGGAACACTTCTCCTGCCACCCTAGCCTATTGAATATAAGCTGGATTCTAAAAGTCTTTGGAGAAATCATTTTAAAATTTCTATAGATTGATGACTTGGATATGGCAACATAAAGATGAGAGGGGGGCAAGGGCAGGGAGTTTTCTAATAATATCTGAGCTTTAAGGGTTTAGTAGCTTGAAGAGGCCTGCCTGAGGTCATAGTAATTCACATATTAGTAGACAAGTAGTATACAAAGAATTAGAAAAATATTACATGCCTGGATCAAATTTATGTATCGTATTCATGCCATACATCCTAGTAAGAAAGAAGGCAAATTAGACATTTGATTATAATATCTTTGAGACCAAGAGTATTAAGAATCTTTTGGATATATTGTTCTGACTAGTATAATTCTGTGCACCAAGTGGACAGTCAATGGATATTGACAAAGAAGTTATTTGAAGCATTGCTTTCCAATGTGATAGTTATGCAAGTATCAACTTTTGTTGTTGAACCTAGGATCCCCAGACTATTTCAATATGGTGAACTCATCATAATTTGATACACATTGGATTTCCAGATAGGTCTTATGCTACTTAAGAGCTGTAAAATGCAGGGCAATCATGAATGAAAAAGCATTCAAAATTTAAAGTGAAAGAAGAGAGACTTAGTGATTCCCAAATTGAAAAGAAAAACTTGGAATTCTGAGAATAATAATCTGTAGGTCATCATTGCTACAAACTTTTTAAGTGACCGTGGAAAAGTATTTTGCCTACCTGTTCCTCATCTTTCCTTATTTATAATTTGGAAATAATGCTACATGAGGATCAAACAATAGGCTCATAAATTATGTTGCAAAAAACAGTACAAAAGTCTGTTACTATTCCAGCAGGAATCACAGAATGTCAAAACTGGAAGCAACATCAGAGGTCACCTAGTCTATCCCCTTTATTTTATGGATTAGAAAGTTGAGCCCCAGAGAAGTGACTTATACATGGTCACACAGTAAGTGTCAGAACCAAATCTAGCATCACTTTAAAAAATTATTTTTCTAACAGCCAGTTTTTCTCTTCTTTTCTCTTTTCACTTTTCTTCTCTTTTTTCTCCTTTCTTCCATTTCTCTTCTTTCTTCCTCTTTCTTTATTTCTTTATATATCTATTTTGTTTCTCCAGACATTCTACAAGACTAATTAGAATTTTTCATGCAGTGTTCTCTGACTTACACCTCCAAATAATGAGATATCTATAGGGCCCTTGATATCACAGTTAGGTCCAAATCAGACTGTTCTTGGGAACACTCTGAAAATTGGGGAGACCCTTTGGATTACAGTGATCCCAGGCTAATTCTTCTTTATCTTGACTATTAGTAGAAAATGTAGGGAATCTTGATTGAATTAGGTGAAAGGTCATAGAGAACTTGCTAGGGTAACTTCAGGTATCCTGGCCTTTGTATTAGGACTCAGTTTCCTTGGGATATGAAAAGGGTGCTAAGAACCCAAGAGATTGGGGTTATTTGCTTTGAACTTCAAGGTTTACCTGATAACCAAGCACAAACTCTATTCCAACCAATACTAGAAAGTAAAAAGTTTTGGGTCATTGAGATCCCTCTGTATAATATTTTACTATTTACATTATCCTCTTCCTATATAATTTAATACTTAGAAATAGATTCTTCTACTTTAGCATATTATAGAGAAAATATATATTCAACAACTTGACTATGTTTATGGTGCATATTGGATAATTATTATTTTGGCCTTTGTATATAATATATTGTTGTGATCTTAGCAAGTGAACCACAACAGAAATACATTTTTCATAAGTGGTTAACAGAGTGCCTGAGTTTGAAGTGCATCTTGTAATTTCCTTTTTATTTCTTTCATGCTATTTGTTGAGTTATTATATACTAGAGCATTAAAAAAAGATGTGCCCACTCTTAACTAAATAAAGATGTGTTATGTGTTGAAAAATAATTCCGAAAGATATCACTTATCTTTTATTTGGCAAAATCTCAAAACAAAATGTTTTCATTTATATTTGGGGAATGAAATTCACTAAAAGGGTGTAAAACCAGATGAGTTTTAAAGATTTTTTTCCAACTCTGAAATTCTATGATTCAAGAAGTTTCCATAATTATCTGAACTGGTTTAGTAGAATAAAATTATGTTATTTTAATATGATCTAACTTCAGTCATGAAGAGCTCACTTTAATTGTACAAATGTCAAAGATATTTGTACAAATATCAGATGACCAAATGGCATTAAGATTTTAGGGAAGAGCTTTTCTCATCATCCTGTATTTTTAACTGGCATATCTAATACTAAGATATTTTTTAAAATTACGAAGCCAAGTATCCCATACAAATATTCTTGTTGCATGAGCCTTGACTTAACACAATGCTTTGAAAGGACTCTATGAATCAAGAGAAATTCTCATTTGAAAACTAAAGTGATTGATAGGCCCATTGAGAGTGTACCACCTATACAAAGGATATAGAGTTGAGGCAGACATGGAGATAAAGAGATTTTTTAAAAACCATTGCCCATGCCGTATTTAATCTCTGGCTGACCAAGAATTGTAGACTACAGTTTAAAATGCAGTGCAATGGACTAAGAAAAACATGGTACTTTGGGACTTATTTATTAACCACTAAATTAATATCAGCAAACCACTCGAAGTAAATGAATAGTTCTCAACACTGTGAAACTGAAATTTGTGTAACCCTTATATTGTCTAACATATGTTCCAACTTTTTTTTGTTCTATAGACACCCTATTTTTGGCCATCAAATTGTTGGGAGCCGGAAAATACAGACTATGGTTAGTGTGGATGTCTCTCCTCGTTTTACTGTTGACAGAACTGTATTGTCTGGATGGACACGTCATTTCCACTTTACTTGCGCTGTTCATCATTAAGGGACAAAAGGAAGGTGCACTGTTGAATACATCGCAAACAATTCTAATACTGAATTTGTGATGGGGTTTTGATTGGTAAATTTCCCCCAAATATAGGGTCAACTTTGCAGTTCTTCTATGACTCTAAAGATAGTGTTTTACCACTGTGGCTCACTTTACATCCATCATGGAAAAACAAAAACTCTCAGGCAGAGTGGCCAAGGTGAAACAGATTCAAGTAAGTTATGTGAGCAATGGAGAAAACTGCTACTGATGACCATTTTTCTTTTCTGTAGTTGACAAATTGTGTTACCATAATAGTCCTAGTTGCAAGCAAGAGGAAAGTTTCATAAATAAATAATGACCTAACTCACTTGATCTCAAAATAAACCCTGTTCAGGGACCCTGTTGTCAGGAAGCTAATCAACAAGCAAATCAACAATTAAGAAGTCCTAGTCCTACTGACAACTTCAGAAGTAGCTTGAAGGTCATTGTAATTGTTGTTAAAATGGTTGGAAAATTCAAGGTCATTTGGTGCTTTCAGGCAAGACCTCCTGAGGATGTCACGCCCCCCCCCCCCCCCCAGTAAAGTCAACAGTGATCCATATGTTCCTCAACATTTTTACAAAATCTATTTTGACATTTCACATAGTAAGGAAATGGGAAGATAAGAAAAGGGTTCTGGATTGTTAATTTATGCTAACCAAATTCACAAAAGACAGACATATAGGACAGAGACAGAGAGAGAGTGAGGGAGGGAGAAAAGGAGACAGGGTGAAAAAGAGACAGAGAAAAAGAGAGAGGAGAGACAGAGGAAAGAGAATGGAGAGAGAGAGAAACAGAGAAAAGTGAGAAAAGACAGAGAGAGATGGAGACAAAGGCAAACAGAGACAGAGTGACAAAGAGACAGAGAGACAGAAGAGAGAGACAGAGATAGAGAGAGATTATTAAGCACTGAACTGTGTCAAGTACTGGGCTAAGTAATTGAAATATAAATAAAAGCAAAACCAAGAATATACAGATCAGAATAACTATATATTAATTTATTATGAAGATATGTTTTTACAGCGACTGAATGTCCCTATCTGCCAGTCAGGTTACCTCCTACCTGGTATTATGGTACTTGGTAGACTGAATTCATTCCAAGAACTTTGCTTGGTGAGCATGAAATTAGAGCAAAGGAAATTGGATAGTCTTGTGGGATATTTATTCCTGTCTGTCAATAAAATAATGGTAGGAGAGTAGACAATTTCTAAAGTTCCTTTCAGTTGAATGAGTTTAATTAATCCCAGAGCCTATTCTTGTTCCATTATAGAGTGAGCTTTTCAAATGCCTGGAATATTCCCTTCAGCCAGGAAAGGGACTCTCCCTCCTGGGAACTGATAGATCAACATGAACTCTTATCCTTCAATTTTTTTCTGGAGTCCATGCAAAGCATCACTCTTCTATTTGCATTTGTTATTAGAATGTTATAATTTCCATAATTATACTTTATCTTACCCAACTTTATATTTAGGTTTCTGGCCACTTTTTGAGTCTATGAGAGTTCTAAGGGTTAGATTGCTTCTTTAAAGGTGAATCTTATACATTCTATATTGATTCTTTTAGCTTCTATTTCTAGAGAATTGACTTTCTCTAGTCATATTGCTTTGGAATCTGTAATTTACTCTGCATTGATGACGTGTGTGTGTGTGTGTGTGTGTGTGTGTGTGTGTGTGTGTGTGAAATAAAGAGAATAGAATCTTAAAAACTACAGGCAAGTGAACTTGAATTTGAATTCTACCAAAATTCAATTTCTTGTCATTAAAGCAAGGCAGAATGGAGTCCTTAGAGTCAAGATGAGTTTGGTTTGTCTCTCACCTCTCATATATACTGTGTCTGTGACCATAAGCAAGTCACTTAAATTCTCTGTGACTCAGGCAATTCTGAGATACATTTAGGCCATGAGAAAACTCAGATAAACTCACAGATCTGATGGGGAATAATATTCAAGAGATAATTAGTGAAAATTTAGAAAAGAAATAAGTGAAAACAAAGAACCAAAATGATTAGCTAGAGAACAGATCACACCAAACAAACATTATTTCCTTTTTTGGACAGCTATTAAACTTGTAGATCAGGTGAATTCTATGACAGTAGTTTGCCTAGATTTTAGCAAAACACTTAACAGAGCATTGCATGCTTTTCTTGTGGAAAAAAATGAAGATGCTGTCTAGCTCATACTATAATTTGATGGATGCTGAGTTTAAATGACAGGTCTCAGAGTATTCAAATCATTCTCCTCTCCTAAGAAAGACACACAATGTTTACTTCATAAAACCTGTATGGATTAAGGATGATATGGGAATTAGTTCAGGGAAAAACAAAACAAAACAACAAGCACCTTTTTCTCCCTTCCTTCCTTTCAAAAAAAGAACATAGTGGGATCTCAGAGGCTGCACTATACCTCCAGGTAGTGGTGCTATATGTTTTGCCACTGCCTTGTCAGGAGCAAATGAAACATATTATACTGACGTGAATTATCCAACTGTAAACTTCCCTATAGACATTTGTTCAGTAGCAAACTATCTTAAAACATATGAATGCTAGTTTGGGGGTGGAGAGGGGTGGAATGATTATATGATGTAGTTAGGCTATGAGAATCTAAGCACAAAGCATATTTATGCTATTTGGACTCAAATAAACTTTGGGCAGATGGGACTTAGTTGCTTAAGGCTAAAAAACATTGATTTTATTTTCATGATTTGTCAGATGTGCTTTATTAAGGAATTGTTTCTTGTACTCTTCTAGCAGTTTTTCATCTGCCCTTCCTCCCCTAACCCATCTCCACCCCTATGTCTCCTTTTATATCCTCCTTACATTTCTATGGAAAAACTGGTAAGGAATTAATCACCTATGGTGAGGTTGGGTGGAAGATAGATTTTTCAAAGGTTCCAGCCTTTTAAATGAAGGGAATCAACCGATTATGTTTAATTTCTGACAGCTTCTTTAAATATAAAGTTGAATATGGCAAAGGAATGACTTAACATATGCTATAAAGGGATGGCTTCTTACTCAGACACAATACTATGGAACTCAAAGTGGGCGAATACTGGTATTTTTCATCAAGGAAAAAATATAATTGTGGCATTTACAATGTAAACAAATAAAAATAACTCTGAGGATTATGTCAGAGAACAGCTACATTCACTGGCATATCTAGGATCCTTGCAGACAGCCCAGCACAGAGAGGATCTTCCAAGAAAAAGAGATCTGAGGGCAAAAAAGAGATATAGAAAAGCATTGAGGAAATGAAATGATGATCAGAGAGGAGTAGGAAAGAACCTAGATATTGGTTTTGTATCCGACATTAACAGCTGCTCACATGGGGTACTTATGTGTATTCATAATAAAAGACATCGATAAATCATTATGAACTGGTTCCATTTCAGAGATTAGCCTCTACTTTGCCAAAGGAAGAATACCTCTTACCTCTCTCTGCCCCTCAAGTTTACCTACAAATCCTCTCTCTCTCTCTCTCTCTCTCTCTCTCTCTCTCTCTCTCTCTCTCTCTCTCTTTCTCTTTCTCTCTCTCTCTCTCCTTTCTCTCATCTATCTATTCATGCATCTATTATTTCATTTGTTCATTTTTTTACTCATTTATGTAGACTTTCAATTCTTCAGAAGAATGATTAGCTTAAAATTTTTGAGTAAGAAAATAGAGTGAGATAAAGTGAAGCTGTACTGGGAATCAATCAGAAAACCTCAGTTCTAGTTTCAGTTTTTGCCATTAGCTAGTTGTTTAAGCTTGAACAAGATGCTTACCTTTTGGTGTGCTTGGTTTATTCAACTATAAAATGAGCAGTTCAAAGATTCTTAACCCTGGGCTGGTGAACTTCTTTCAATAGAAATGTTGATAACTTTGTTTCAACATAATTTATTTATTTTTAAAATCCTATATATTTTATTTCTTAAATTTTATAAATTTAAAAAATATTATTCTGATAAGGCTAGGCTTCACCAGCCTATTGGAAGAGTCTCTGAAGATGTCATCTGAAGATGATTTCTTGGGTCTCTTCTAACTCTAATGCTGCTAAGTGGGTACTATCTGTAACATAGGATCTCAGAATCTTGATTCAATAGTATCAATCAGTGAATACATGTCACCCTGTAGGGAGGTCTCTACTGGTACACAGCAATGCTAAGTTTATCAATAACATAGATGAATACATATTAGGTATACTCTTTCAAGTTGTTTATTGGCATAAATTTGGATGTGACCACTTTTATATGGGATTTTAAAAGACACCAACAGATATGAACATTGAGCTGGAACTCACATGATAATGTGGAAAAACTTAAAACTGTACTTTTGTTAAAAATATTAACTACTGAGGTATAGGATAGGTAAAACCTGACAACAGTGTTTCATATAAAAATAATAACTAGGGATTATAGTTTATTATGAGATAAATATGAGTTAAAAGAGTGACAATATAGGTACCAATTGTCATTCATAATTACATTTATAGATTGTGTTTGATCAGATCAGTCAATAAACATTTATTAAGTGCCTACTATATATATTAAGCACTGGAAGTACAAGAAAAAGACAAAAACTGTCTCTTCCTTTGAGAATCTCATAATCTTAAGGGAAAAAGTAAAGGTAAACAAGTATATACAATCTCTATACAGAATAAGTAGGAAATAATCAACAGAAAGACACCAGAATTAAGAGGGATCAGGAAAGACTTCCTGAGGTAGGGTTTTACCTGGGAGGAAACCAGGGAAGTCAGGAGGCAAAGATGAGGAGTGAGAGTATTGGGGATATTCAGTGAAATGCATGGAATTGAGAGATGGAGTATCATTTCTGAAGAAAAACTAGAATGTCAGTTTCAATGACTCAAAGAACATGTAACAAATGTGAGGTATAAAAAGACTGGAAAGGTAGGAATGAACACGTTATTAAAGACTTTTAACATGAAACATAAGATTTTATATTTGATCTTGAAGGTAATAGGGAACCACTGAAATTTATTGCATAGGGGTGTAATATTGTTAGATCTGCACTTTAGGAAAATTACTTTGGAGGCTGAATTGTTAATGGACTAGAGTGAGGAGAAATTTGTGGAGGCAGACCAACCAGAAGACAACTACAATAGCCCAGGTATGAGGAAACTAAGGTGCTCTCAAATATGTCCCCCTCTCTAAAAGAGAGAGGGGGACAGGGGTGGCTAGGTGGTACAGTGAATAGAGCATCAGTCCTGGAGTCAGGAGGACTGGAGTTCAAATCCAGTCTCAGACACTTAACACTTACTAGCTGTGTGACCTTGGGCAAATCATTTAACCCCAGTTGCCCACCTTTCCCTCTCCAAAAAAAAGAGAGGGGGACATATTTGAGTCATGTTACAAAAGTGAAATCAATAGACCTTGGCTACAGATTAGATGTGGCAGACGGGGTAAGAGATAACGAAGATTCAAGGATGACACCTAGCTTGTGTAAATGGGAAGATGGTGCTCCTCCTGACAGTATTTTAAAGGAAGGCGAATGTGAGAGAAAGAGACACATTCAATTATTGATATACATGGGGTTCAGAATAAGTCAAATTATAATTCTATTGGACTTTGTACTGGTTTAACTGTTAAGTATTGTGTTCAGTAGTCTGGGCACCTCCTTTTAAGAAGAACATGGTAAAAATGAGTATATCCAAGGCGGGGATACCAGGGGAAAGTGCACATTAGGTGACACTCTAGTTAATTAGGAAGCAATGGGGTACAGTGAATAGGGAGCTGACCTCAGAGTAAGAATCCTGTCTCTGACATTGAGCAAGTAACTTAACATTTTGGTTCCCCAAGCAAGCCTCTAAAACACTGAGTTTCAGGTCAGATGAAGATCTGCAGTAGTAGGAAACAAGTATACAAGCATTCCTTAAGCACCCACATTGTCCCAAGCACTGTGCTCAGTGCTTTCTCTCTATATTATCTTGGTTGGTCTTCAGAACAACGCTGGGAGTTTTTCTTGTTCAGATTTTACACTTGAGGATTTAGTAGAGGAAGTTATATCAGCAGGAGTTCACTACAGAGATGAAATTACAGGTCTACCTCCCTACTCCCACCTGCCACACCCCACTATCCAAAAAGATCACTTAGTTGAGATCCTTTTCTAGTAGATCTAAGCAACCATTCGTTTTTCCCATTGAAAGACACAAGCAAGAGACTGCTATTCTAGTGGTGCAGGAATGTTATTTGTGACCCTTTCCACCATTTTATAGGCATATGCATAAACGCGCACTTGCACACGCACACAGACACAGACACACACACTCACACACAGCTTGACATAATTGATGGGTTTTATTTGAGACGAGGAGTTATTAAGTCACATGATATTTATAGGCCACAGGGCAGCCATGTTGCACAGTGGCTAGAGTTCCAGGCTATTGTAGTTGCATACTGATTGGTCTGCCTCCACACTGGAAGACTGATCTTTCTGAGTTCAAACACAGCCTCAGAAACATACTAGTTGTGTGACCCTGAGCAAGTCAGTTAACCCTGTTTGCCTCAGTTCCCTCATCTGTAAAATTAACCGAAGAAGCAAACAAACCATTCTAGTATCTTTGCCAAGAAAATACCAAATGGAGTCAAGAAGAGTCAGACACAATTGAACAACAACATAGGGCACAGGCTATATCCATACCACCATGCTTGCAAGGTAGACTAACAGAGAAAAGAAAAATGACTTTTCCCTTCAGGAATTTGTAACCTAATTAAGGGAAACAAGCTTACACAGGAACAACCTAAGTATTTTCTAGGCAACATATAAATAAGAGCAAATAAACAATGAGCAGATAATCCTTCAAGGTCTTGGATTAGTGACCAAAAAATAGGACCATTGTTGACTAGCTAGTTGATAATGCTAAATCTATAAAGTGAACCGTGGAATCTGCTATAGAAAAAAAGAAAAGGATTTGTTCATCTTAATAGTATGCAACTTTTGTTTCTTCTCCCAAAATGACCATGACTGTATTTTTTTCCAGCCTGATTCTTATCCTTGACTTATTTTGATGACTGAGTATTTGAAAAGCTGCTATAATCAGTTAACTAAAAATACCTGCCATTGTAATGAATTCGTCACTGACATGTCTAGTTTTGAGCAGGCAGATAGTAGGGAGAGGAGAAGTTTGCTTGCTTTAGCATTGTGAGTAGGTTTGTGTAGCGGGAAAAAGGATTGAAAAAAATAATATTTTGGGGCAATTATTTTCCTTCTTATCATTTTCTTGTTTTTTTTTTCTCTTGATAAATATCCCAAAACTTGTGCCCAACATAAATTTAATTGTGTCCCAAGGGTATGTTCTTCCTTCTGCCTTAGTTTAAGGGTTTGACTGAATTCCAGACCATTAGTGTCCACAATCAATTCCTATTTCTACATTCAGGAGAAGTTTTGAAGGCATTGCTAAATGAGATGAAGGAAATACAGAATCTCATGTCTTTAAGTTCAATATTTTCTTCATTTAATTTAGTTACAATTTTGTCGTTCTTGAAAATAGCAACTGGAACATATATTCTATTAGGAGAAGTGATATTTACATATTTAAGTATGTACAGAATATAGACTAAATATGTATCCCTGTCATAGATGGGTCACACCTTTCTCCAAATACATTGACCTAGATATGATCATTCCTGGGGATTCATACAAATCCTGAGACCCGAAGACTTTTTATAAATAAATTTCTAACTCAGCCAAACTATAAATCAAAGTCCTATAGGCCCTGAAGGCCCAAATTCCCAAGCAGTCATGTTAGTGACTCCCATTCCTATGGTATCATACCACTGATTATGGAAAGTACCTAGATTATATCTGTAGCACTATGCAGAGCTATCTGTTCATTCCTCTGTGTGAAACACAGAGCTATCGACTCCACATATCAAAGAATTCAAGTCTGGTCAGATGAGTACATCAAACCATTTATTTCTGCACTGATAAATGGTGCTTAACCCTAAATTTTTTAATCTTACCTGTTCCTTTTCCCTACGGCAATAGCATCAAACTCAAATACAAACCAGCACTGCTAATCCTTACATAAGGATCCCATCAGCCACATAGTGCTGTAGTTTTAAAATGTAATATTATCTATGTTTTATCATATTTTTATTTAGTTTGTCAAATGTAACCAGTGTCCCAAGGTCCATTGGTATAGGACTCTCTCATTGGTGGAGATGAAAGACCTGTCTTGCATGGTTGATTGGACTGGAGAAAACATTGGCAAGGAGAGAACTCCAGTCCCAGTAATCCCCTAGAGAGCTCCCTTTGAGTCCTCCTTTAGAACGCTTCAGGGCCAGTCCCCTTTGGGACTGGTCAAGCTTCAATTCTTCTTCAGACATAAAGTTGGCTTCCAACTTTGAAAGCGAAGATGGAAAAGGTCAACCTCACTTCAGGTTACTAAAGAAAAAGATTCTGGGAAGACATGAGAGGAGTAAGCAGTCTCTATCATGTACCTATCCCTAACTTGCTACTCTATAGACCTAGGGAATTACCTCTTGGGTGAGATCCAGGATGTTTTCTTGGTTAAATTGAGTTAATTTGATCCCAATAGGAGAGTTCCTTCACTCTGCATTGTTTGGTATATATTCTCCTATATGTACCTTTTCTGATTTCTGTTTTGCTACCAATTTGGGTAAATGGATTTCTTTGTTATTCTCTGTGTATGTTTATTGTGAAATTAGTATTTGGTAGGAAAAGGGTCAAACCTTGGATACAGAACTTGGGGCTCTCTTTGCCCCTAGAAATGACAAAACAACCAGAAGTTAGATGGAACCTGGTCATATCCCCTAGACTAACAATTTAAGGCAGATAGGTATATTTCTTGCCCAGTACTCCCTCTCTCTGAGGAAAGCATAGTGGCTTATAGACCCCCACCTCCTGCTTCCCTTCCTGGCAGGAATGAGAGCCTCCCTTAGAGTAAGTTGGGGGAAGAGATTAGAGATGTCTATTCTGCCTCTCTTTGAGTCACACACAACAACAGGCCCTCACAACACCTGGGCTCACCTATACATGTGGGACTTTATCCTCTACTGCTAGATAAATATTTCCCAAATATATTTTAATATGATTCCAGCTGCAATGGAATCTTTGTTTAACCAGTACCTAGAATAGTGCCTGGCACATAGCAGACATAATAAATTTGTCTAATGAATGATTAAAAGTGTCTCAACATCCAATCTTTCTCTCTCCATCTTTTAATAAGTGATATTAAAGTAATATGGATTGTCAGACTAGCCTTCCCGGTGCATAGATTTTGTCACATCCCACTCTCATTAGCAGTCTTTAGTTGCTCCCTACTGAATAAATATTAGACTCCTGTGCTCCTGTGCTTGGTGGTTAAGACTCCCCAAAATTTGATTTTTTCAAATTGTATAACATATATCTCCTTTCCATGCAACTTGTGCTCCAACCAAACCAGACTACCTTCTGTAATCCATGTGAGTCTCGTAATTTCAACTAGAGACGAGTTTTTAACCAGTTCATCCTTTACTTGTTGAATTTTCATCTCCAATGCTGCCACTTCCATGAACCTTTTCCTGATCCCGCAAGTACAGACATCACTCTTGGACATTATAAAGCACTTTCTTTTATGACTCTCCAGTGCACATCTCATGTGATACTATATGATATGATAATTGGCATTTCTCCCATATAACTCTAGTCTATAAGATCCCTAATGGCTGTGAGATTAATCTTAAATTTCTGTCTCCCTCATTAATGATGCAGCTTTCAACATGAAAGGCATTTAATAAATGTTTATTTAATTGAACTGAGTAGATCGAATAAGGGTTGTCTTGAAGCACTGTCTATAACTTTAAGTTGTCTATATTAATTTCTGGTTTTGAGAGATAGTGAATAGAATGTAACATGGAGTCACGAAAACTTAGTCAAACCTTGGGTCAGATGCTTATTATATGCTGTATTACTCTGGTCAATTCACTTAGTCCTATTAAGATTTAGATTCAACATATAAAATGAGGATAATGATACCAGTTTGACAGGAGATAGAGATAGATAGATAAATAGATAGATAGATAGATAGATAGATAGATAGATAGATAGATAGACAGATGGATGGATGATAGGTAGGTAGATAGCATATCTGTCTTTTCAAACTTCAAAATACTATATATATGTCAGTTATTATTTCCCCCACTAATCTGGAAAATGAGATTTAGAGGGAGGTCCCAATGTACCTTTCCAGGATAATTATACAATATTTCCCTTCACTTGCCCTAGTGCCTAATAGAAGTAGACTTTTTTTTGTTCCACCTATAAAGAGTCCATTTTCCACCTCTGCACATTTCTGCTGCCTATCCTTCACGCCTAGAATCTGATCTCTTTTTACCATGTCTCTTAAAACCCCTAATCTCCTTCAAAACTCTATTCATACTCCATCTTCTACATAAACCTTTTCTTGTCCCCAGTTGCTAGTATCCTCCTCACAAAAATCACCTGGTATCTCTTTTATACATGCTTATTTAGGCATAAATTGTTTTTCCTGGTAGAACAAACATAAATCCTTTGAGGGCAGGATTGGGTTTTTTTTTCCACTTTTGGCTTTGTATCCCTAGTGTCTACTATAATACCTGAAATATAGTAGGTGCTTAATAAGTGCTTATTGATTGATTAGAGATGAAGGGACCTTTAGAGATCTTCTGGTCCGGTTGGTCTCCCTTATCCCCTCATAGATGAATACATTAACATCCAAAGAAGCTAAGCAACTTAGGTAAGGTAATATTAGTAATTAGCAAAGCTGAGAATCCAACATAGGTTCTCAGACTTCAAATTTCATGCTCTTTGCCCTCTGCCATGCTTAGTCTATATCAAAATTTGTGAAATGTAGGCTTAGGGCATAATCCCCTTATTCAATTCAACAATCTCTTATTAAGTACCTACTATATGCCAACATTTAGTACAGTGCTTAACATATAATAGGCACTTAAATGCTGGTTGATTGATTTTCATGCACTGTGATGACTTCTCAGGATTTATTGTCATTCAGCCACTTCATTTATGTCTGACTTTTCATGACTCCATTTGGCAAAGATATGAACTGGTTTGCCATTTCCTTCTCCAGATATTCTTACAGATGAGGAACTGAGGCAAACAGGGTCAAGTGACTTGCTTAGGTGTAATGTTAATGGAACAGGAAGATCTTCCCTGTCCACTAATAGGCCTCATATAGAGCCCATTGGAGGAAGAACTTGCCTAGGTAAAGCTTGTTTAGGGGGAGACTTATTTGTAGGAAGACTTTCACACCTTTTGGTACTAAGCTAATTAGGCATTGAATCATGAGGGTTATGATGCCTTCTAGCTCTAAGCCTATTACCCAAAAGTGTACAAATATTCTGAGGTGAGATTTTGCTTTGGGGGTTTGCAAACCAGGGGGTTCCCTGGATTGGACTCTGCGTAGCCATTTGTTAAGAGCCCATGACCTTCCACTACTCAGATGTTGGTATTCTCCCTCTCTGAGGGTATATAGATAGTTGTATTACTTTGTTCAGACAGTTGGAGCCCTGTCTGTTGAATCTCTGTGCTAATTTCCCTGCTTGTATTTTCTACTTATCTGTAATTAAAGTAAGAATGTTGACTCAAGGGGCAGCTAGGTGGCACAGTGAATAGAGCACCTGACCTGAAGTCAGGAGTATCTGATTTCAAATCTGACTTCAGATACTTGACACACTTACTAGCCATGTGACTTTGGGCAAGTCACTTAACCCCAATTGCCCTCCAAAAAAAAAAGGACATTGACTCAAAGAACCTGTACCAGCAAGCCATCCAGGGTGTGCAAGGGTGCTTGCTATTACACCAGGGTCACATAGCTAGTAAGTATCTGAGGTCAGATTTGAACTCAGATTTTCCTGACTCTAGGTCTCAGTACTCTATCCACTGCACCACCTAGCTGCCCTCCTTCTTCTTATAGAACAATGTATTAGAACACCATAGATAGTTCTGCACACTTTTTGCATTACAAAAATAACATCTCCACTAAGCAGATGTATGTAGAGCAAAGAATTTATACTCTTGTTATTGCTAAGATACATTATCATAAGTCCTTTTTCTCCCCTGGTTATCCAAGTAAATTCTGTTGCAAGTACCAATTAATACATAATGCTGTGGCAACAGCCTTAACTGGGTTTCAACTCTTAGCTCATATTGTTTGGATTGAAATCTCTTCATTGGTTTCCTAGGAAACTTCTAATTGATTTTAAGGTGTATCTTAGAAATTTTAAGGCTTATAATCACATTGGGATGAAATAATTATAATTGGCTTCTGTTCTGTAATCCTCTCGTCTGAATCCTCAGAGCTGGTAAAGATTGTCCAGAATACAGAGGATTGTTTTTTCTCTAACTTCTATATTTAGTGTTCCATCAAAAGAGGTGGCAATTGTATAGTTCATAAAGGGCCAGTCAATGTCAAAAAAACATTGTTCTAGACCTGCTTCTAATACATGCTAGCTGCATTGCCATGGGCAAATTAATTTACCTCTCTGCCTGGTGACCTGTATCAATGAAGTAAATTTCCACACCAGGGATTCTTTATGGAACCATAGTTCTAGACAAACAAAACAAAAGCCACATCACATACTATAATCAGTCTCATGATTTATTTTCTGTATTTGATATATATGAAATGCAACTGTTTTGAAGATCCTTTAAAGTGATAGACAGTGTATAATCTCAATCCCAATTTATTGTGAATAATAAATCCAATTAATTGATAACATTTATTGAATTTACATTATTTAAAATGATCATATATGTAAAATATGGTAATTGTGGTTCTGGCCTAATTGAAATATGCAGTGGAAATTCAAATAATGTGACATGTATGTATACATTTTTATATTAGTAAATATCTCATTGCCCAAAATCTGTATGTGTGTCATAGAGATGAGAAAAGAGAAAATAATATGAGGCTGTACTAAAAGATGCATCCTATCAATAGCACATAAGAGGTGAGTCTCATTATATTCTACCATGGTCAATATTGTACATCTAGAATACTGTGGTCAGATTTGAGTTCCACATTTTAGGAAAGACAGAAGTTGGGGAGCATCAAGGGGAAGGAAATCAGGATGATGAAGAGAACTTGAGACCATGTCATATAAAGGAATGTTTGAAGGAATCGGGGATATTTGTAATAGAGGAAAGAAGACTTAGTGGGAAACTGAAGGCTGTCTTCAAGTAATTGAAGAGATTCATGTAGATTAGACTTATTCTACTTTTCCAGAGAGTGCAGGTAGAAAGCTATATGTAGGTGAAGGGAAACATAGAAATTATACTCATGTTATACATGTAAATATATATGAAGTATACTTGTAACATACATAAATTATTACTATGAAGACCAGAGATTCATTCTCCTAACCATGAAAACAATCACTGATTAACACATGTAGAAAAAAGTTATGCAGAACATTTCTTTAGTGATATAAAGATTTTCGGGGGGAAATGTCATAATTTTGTTCAGATGCCTTGCTTGAGACTGTCAGTGAGAAAGAAAAATACTGCTCAATTTCAGAATATGAATTAATTATTTTGGATGATTACATTTCAGTGGATCATCCCTAACAGAGCTAGGAGGAGAATGCATGATTTCCCTGATGCAAGGGAGGCCAAAACATATTCAGAGCACTTGCCTAGAACAGAGATAAAGGCCTGAAGAGCTAGGAATTTTCCATAAGAATCTCAAATTCGATATATCCCAAACAGGACTAATTATTTTTCCCTGTATGTCCATCATTATTCTTTCATGACTTCTATCATCTCAAGGGCACCATCATTATAGCCATGAGTGATACAATATTAGAGTCATTCTCAACTTCTCATTCAGCTTCACCTCACCCACCTATCCAATCAGTTATCAAATGCTATTAATTCTACATCAGTATCTCCTGTATCCATATACTTATTCTGTCCACCCAACTACCACCCAAATTCAGACCCTTATTATTTCAATAGGTTCCTAATTAGTCTCCCTGCCTCAAGTCTCTCCTATCTCAACATACTTCCAAAATGTGGTTTTCTGCTCAAGCCAACCATGCTCCTCTACTCAATAATTCCACTACCTATTTGACCATCTATAATAGATCAAATAAAGACTCTTCCATTTAAAGATATTTACATTCTGCCTTCAACTTTCCTTTTAGCTTTAATATAAATTACCATCCAGATAGACTACCCTTCTTGTCCTTCCTTATATATGACACTCCATTTGCCATCTTTATGTCTTTGTACAAGCTATTGCTCATGCCTAGAATTAATTCCCTCTTTACCTCTGCCTATTAGAATCTCCAGTTCTTTCTAGTAGTCTCCAGTTTCCTTCAGAGCTCTGCTCAAGCACTATCTTCTACAAGAAGACTTTCAAAAATTTCCTTGTCTTCTAGTGCCTCCATCCTCCCCAATTATTTTGTATTTTTTTAGTACACAAAGGAAGATATATGCATTGTCTACCTCAATAGAATGTAAGCTCCTTGAGGGCAGGACCTATTTTACTTTTATTTTATATCCCCAATATTTGGCCCATAGTAAGTGCTTAATAAGTGTCTGTTGATTGATTGATTGATGTAGTTAAGGAATCCTCTGGGCTATTTTTATATATCTCTTAATGGCCATATTAATTTGATGATGAATCCAAGAGTATTCTGTCATAGTCATTGAAAAGTAAATACAAAGTTCTGTTCCCATATTCTCTCTCTCTCTCTCTCTCTCTCTCTCTCTCTCTCTCTCTCTCTCTCTCTCTCTCTCTCTCTCTCTCTCCTTCCCTCCCTGTCTTTTCTCTTCCCTTCTGTCTTGATCTACAACTTGTCTCCAGGTTGTTATAATTTATTCCTTCTTTCCCATTAGAGTTTTAAAGCATTTCTGGGTCCACTTAACCCACTTAACCTTCAGAGCAGAGCTCTGAAGGAAACTGGAGACTACTAGAAAGAACTGGAGATTCTAATAGGCAGAGGTAAAGAGGGAATTAATTCTAGGCATGAGCAATAGCTTGTACAAAGACATAAAGACGGCAAATGGAGTGTCATATATAAGGAAGGACAAGAAGGGTAGTCTATCTGGATGGTAATCAGATCCATTTTTCTTGTAGCTTTTCATATAAGATACCCTGTATTCTTGTTAATGAGAATTAAATATGAAAATTAAAGATAAATGTATAATAGTCAATTCAAAACTTACTGTGAGAGAAAGTTATAAAATGATGTAATATTAATGCTTTGTGACATGAAATAGCATGTTTCCGTAGCAGCTGACCAAACAATAAATTTCCCTTTACGGGGTCATTTTTCAGTATTTCCATTGCAAGATGTAAATCAAGATAGTTTTTCATGTTGATAGCTTCCAGGATAATGATTGTTACATCGAGATACAAGATCTCTGATTGTAAATCATTATTTCTGTGATGTTTAAGCCATTTCAATTAATTATTTAGAAAGATGTGTTCTTCTCTATAATTAGTGATAACAATCAGAACTTGTTTCCCTAATGCCTTCCATATAGTTTGGATTTTAAATGATTGTTTTTCTGAGGCTTTGTTTCTTGCCAAATTCGCTTGAACTGTTGGGACACTATTGTGAGGGGCCTGTCCATCAAGAAAGAATCATCCTTAGACTTGGGCTGAAAATCATTTTAGAAGGTTATGCATTCCTCAAAAATAAATAAGTCTGGGGGCAGCTAGGTGGCGCAGTGAGTAGAGCGTCGGCCCTGGAGTCAGAAGGACCAGAGTTCAGATCCCGCTTCAGACACTTAATGCACACACAAACAAAAACTTAGCCGTGTGACCTTGGGCAAGTTACTTAACCCCAACTGCCCTCCAAAAAGCAAATAAATAAATAAATAAATAAATAAATAGATAGATAGATAGATAGATAGATAAATAAATGAAATAAAAAATAAAGTCTTTAGTCTTTAGTAATATAGCCTCCTTTGTTCATCTTTTTTGAATACCCATTGAACCTGAAAAAAGACAGCCCAACTTGAAATAATGGTCTATTGTGTCAGTATTCATTGGTAAGTTGCAATGCCTCTGACAAATGAGATCCAATAAAGAAAGAAATTAAATTATTTGAATGATACATTTTTAAGAATAGGGGTTACTGTAACTGGATGTCATTTACCAAGGATAGGTAACCTTCTGGGTTTAAGTAGCTAGATAAGCATTTAAATTATTCAATAAATTAAAAAAAATCCAAGGAAAAACACTTCTACTCTCTCTCCCTCTATTTTATAAATCTCTTAATGGATATACTAATTTGATGATGAATCATGAGGTTATTGTACTCCAAGAGGGTTTTGTCATAGTCATAGAGAAGTTTCTATTCTCTCTCTTCCATCTACTTTCTCTCTCTCTTTTTTAATCTCTCTCCACTTCCTTCCTCTCCCCCTCTCTTTTTGATCTACAGCTTTGCTCCAGAATTTTATAATTTATTCACTCTTTCTCATTATAGATTTTAAAAGTATCTCTAGTTTTACTAAAACCTCTTCAGGCCCATTTTTCTTATAGCTCTTACTTAGATTTATGCTAGGGAATGAAGGAAAGCTGGCATCATGATTCTCCTTGGTAATAGTATATCCCCTCTGATACTAGTATCTTATTCTTCTGTCTCTGCGAATTGATTCATGTATACTTTTTTCTCTCTCTTAAACTTGGGGAGCTGTTCTTTGATGCCCTGATTACAATAGGTAACTGTCACATAACATTTTAAGGTTTTCAAAGTGATTCAAGCAGATTATTTAATTTGAGCCTTACAAAAACCTAGGTGGGTAAGTTAGGTTAGCTTCTGGAGGTATTAATATCTCGATTTTATAGATGAGGACACTAAGGCTTCCATAAAAGTATTGCCCATGGCTACACAGCTATTAAGTGGTAGACATCATAATTGACTCCACCTCTTGACTCCAAGGCTGTCTCTTTTTTATACTATACTATTGTACTTCAAGTGCTGGTAAGACTGGGAAATGATCAGAAACTTAATATCCTAGGGATGGAAAGGAATGTGAAAAGTTAGTAATATATAGCATTAAGGACACCTAGGTGACACAGTGGATGGAGTGCTGGACCTGGAATCAGGAAGACCTTAGTTCAAATACTTTCTCAGATATTTAGTTGTTCTATGACCCTGGGCAAGTCCCTCCATCTGCCTCAGTAAACCAGGGTAATAATGATGCCTATTTCACAGTTGCTATGAGAATAAAATGAGCTAATATTTATAAATAACTCTGTAAACCTTAAAGAGCTATATAAATGTTGTTCTTGTTATTATGCCCAGTCTAGTGAAAAGGTACCAAGATTATTCCTAAAAGATCTTCAGGAAAGAAATAGGAATGGTCATTTCTACCTGCATTATAACATGGAAAAGATATCCAGCTTCATATGAGCTATAGAGATAAGTGAGAGAAATTCATTTATTTTGCAAGCCTTCATGAGCAAGAATAGCAAAGCAAAAAAAGGCATCATTTAATAGTATGACTTTTCCAGCTCTACCATTTAGTTGAGTGTCCTTGAACAAATCACATCAAATCTGTAAGTATCAGTTTCTGTATTTGTAAACTGAGAAAGTTTGATTAGGTGAACTATAAGGTCCATTCCTACTCCTAAATTCTATCATCTAAATTTCCCTAGTTCTTGTCTAGCATTTACACTTTGTTTTCTTTTTTAATATTTCTTGGTGTATGGCATTTTCTATGGGGTATGCATACACTGTAATAGATTAAATCCACATGTACGTGCAAATAATTGGAAATTTGGACAAGAAGTTAGCAATGTGGAATGGTCCTCACTCTCTTTGGTGAAATAGTTTCTTTTTTTTTTTTTTGAGGAATTACTCTTGTAATGTATTCTGTGTTTCAAATGTGCCCATGTTTATCATTGCAGACAGTAGTGAATAATGAGGGACTTTCTTTGTCCGAAGCCAAGTGCCCTGTCTGCATGGTTCAGTGGAGAAGCCAGCTGCTGGCCCTTATGTCTCTTACTTTTGACAGTTCCATTGATTTCTTATTTCCTAAATGCTGAACTTATCGACTACTAAAGAAAAAAAAAAATGCTAACCATTCTAAACTTGGCAATTACAGAGGTATGCTGTTCCTACAACTGCCACAGAGACATTTAAAGGAGAATTACTGAATAAAATATTCTAATTCTATCCAAGTCTGTCAGATGATGAAAGTATTATAGAAGACTTGAACTGTTTTAATTGAATATTATGAATGGACACTGATTTTTATAAGCCTCAGAGAAGAGAAGGGCAAACTGTATAGAAAGAAAAGCTATGTGAAAGTAATACTTAAAATGTAATTGTGTTATATAGACACTTAATTTTGAATGCTGAAATATGAAGGTCTGAGTTGTAGCAAAACAAGAAACAGACTTTATTGCTTTTGCTGTTGTTCAGTCAATTCCATCATGTCTGATTCTTTGTGATCCCATTTGATGTTTTCTTGGCAAAGATACTGGGATGGTTTGCCATTACCTTCTACAATTCATTTTATAGATGAGGAACTGAGGTGGTCAGAGGTTAAGTGACTTGCCCAGGGTCATACAACTAATAAGTGTCTTAGGCCAGATTTGAATTCAGGGATATGAATCTTCCTGGCTCCATGCCTAACACTCTATCCACTGTGCCACCTGGCTTTACTAATTAACAATGAACATACTTCTTGGCCTCTACTTCAGTTTCCCCATGTATAAAATAGAGCGGGGGCGGGGGGGGGATAAATACTTCTACTTATTAAAATTAGTAATGATTAACATGCTCCTGAGAATCAGCAAGGTTTAGAGCAATAATTCTCAACTTTTTGGTTTCAGTGCCTCCTCATACCCTTAAAAATTATTGAGGACCCTGAAGAATTTTGTGTAGATTATATCTGTCAACATTTACTGTATTAAAGATTAAAACTATTATTTTAAAAATATTTAGTAATTCATTTTTAAATAAAATTTATGTTAATATAATGACATTTTAAATGAAAAATATATTTTCCTAAACAGAAAACAAATTAGTAAGAAGAGTAGCATTATTTTACATATTTTTAAAATATATCTTTACATCTGGCTTAATAAAAGACAACTTGGTTCTCATATCTGCTATCTTCAACTTGTTATAATATGTTGTTTAAGTTTAATTATATAAATAAAATCAGGCTTCTTGATAGGTTGTTGGAAGAGGAAGGATTTTTTAATAGGCAACTAATATTTTTATAAAATTATTTTGACTTGCTAGATCCCCATAAAAGGTCTCAAGGACATCCAGAGATCCTCAGACTTTATACAGAAGAGACAAAACTTTCCATCTTGGTAATAAAGTCAAAGTTATGGAAATTTATATTCAAGGGTATAGCACCAATGCAATATTTACAGCACCCACAATCATGATAAAGACCATGACTGTAAGTATCATATGACTTTTGATCACAAAATATGCCAAACTCTCCAGATAGAGGATAGAACTGAAGGATTTATTTAGACACCAGAAAACGGAATCGCAACACCAGTTAAGCTGATTCCATCATAGTACCAAAGATATTCAGAAGCCATAATAGCACTGAGAGCCATACCATCCTTCAGCCTTCCCACAAACGAACACAAGATCAATATTTACTCACAAACCTCTCCATCTCCTTAATGAACATCCTCTCTCTCCCCCAATGTCTGACTAGCTCTCAACCAGCTTTCTGTGGCTCTTCTCTTCAGTAAACTCCTCCCACCTCAGGCTCCATGTGACTACATTTAGCCTATCAGGGGGCAGAGTTTACTTTCAAAGCAGGGGAGGTCTTCAACCCCCCCCCCCCCCATCTTACCTCCCTTCCCCAGGTCTATTAAAGGGTAGGGAAGATCTTCAAATTCCCATTCCCATTACATTCAGCCCCAAGATCTTTCATGTCCCTTACATAGCAAAAATACCTTAATAATAAATGTGAGTTTAGGGATAACTGGTGGAAAAACTGGGGTCAAAAGAATTTTGCAACAATATAACAGATAATAGAAAAACTTTGCACATAAAACAATAGCTTAGGGTGAGGACTTGGGCACAAGCCCCCCCATCCCTCTCCCCTAGAACAAATGGGGTTCAAAATCTTGGGGTAAGGGGTAAAGGTCTCTTCTCCAAAGCTACTTCAAGCTGAAATTGGACATAGAGTTGTCCCTGCCCCAAGAGGTCCTATTCGAGAGTTCAGTTCTTTAACTGAACTCTTATCCAGAGCTTTATCTTTATCCAGAGCTTGGTCAATGCCAAGTCTGGGAGATTCCATTCAAAAGGTCAGTTCTTTAGCTGTCATCTGGAACACGATTGATGCCAGGTCCAGAAGCAGCACATCACAGTATTGGACAGGAGATGACTTCTGGCTTAAGCAATCAGGCTGCAGGTGGAGGGTACCAATCCTGCAGGAAACAAATCTCGCAAACAAGTTTAACAAACAAAAAGTCGAAAAGAAACAAATATAGGGTCAGCCAAGCCTCTGGAATCCATGAACTCACTATCATAACCTCATTCACAGCAGAATATGTAACACTGTCCTTGCTCTATTAAATGACTTGATACACTGCCATAAATTTAGCTTATTGACCACTTTCACCTATCCCAGCACTTTCTTAGTAATCTGAGTTTCACTGAATGTGTGGCAAACTTGGATACAATGGTTCAGGAGCATCTGTAGGGGCAGTTCTCACTTTTCTATTCTGTCTAACATCAAGACCATTTTCTTGATACATTTTATATAGTTCATTAGTTGGAATACCATCAATTTTCCTAAAATCAACCCCTGCTCTCAATAGAGCAGTAAACCATTCTTTCCTTGGCAATCTATTCTGAATTTGAATTCACCTGTTATTTACTCTTCTCTCTTGAGTAAATTTATCATTTTCCCATTCTCCTAAGTCACTTAACTTCGAAATCTTATCTAGCACCTCTGAAAGAGGGTTCCCTATTTCACCAATTAGCAGAGTCAGAAGTAGGGACTTATAAGCAGGAGGAGCTGTCTTCACCATGGATATTCCTATAAGGAACTTCTAAGGGGATTTCACGATATGTATCTGCATTTCCAACCTTGATAGCAGTTTTCTTCACTTCTTTCAACTTTCTTTTTTTTTTTTTTAAAGCAATTGGGGTTAAGTAATTTGCTCAAGGGTTACACGGCTAGTCATTATTTCTGTGTGGGTGCTCATTTTCTGAGGCCGGATTCAATCTCGGGTCATCCCAACTCCGAGGCCGGCGCTCTTACTCACTGCACCACCTAGCCGCCCCAAAGTTCCAACTACTTTTTTCTTTTTTTCTTTTTGGAGGGCAGTTGGGGTTTAAGTAACTTGCCCAAGGTCACCCGGCTAGGTTTTGTTTGTTTGTTTGTGTGTGCGTTAAGTGTGTGAGGCCGGATCCCAACTCAGGTCCTTCTGACTCCAGGGCTGACGCTCTATTCACTATGCCACCTAGCCACCCCTCAACTTTCTCATGCAATCTCTTAGTGAGTACCAGGGTCTGTCTCCACTAGGCCACATAGAATCAGCAAGATACATTCTATTGCATCCATCAGCAGCTAAAGCAAATAGATTGGTCGTATTGTTACCTCCTGCCAAGTGTAAATCTCTAAAAGCTTGTTGGACAAAAGGATTCTGGCAAATGCTTTTAAATTTCAAGCAGTCCACTTTACTATCTCAGCAGCTTCTTCATCACTGATTCTTGCCATCCAAGACACTAAGGATTCTCCCATCCTTTGAGTGAATCTGCTCAAAATATCAATAATCTCCTATTGAATGAAATCCTAAAGTATCTCCTTAAATACTGTTTGCCCTCCCTGACTCTCCTGTCTTCTCAGTATAGGGAAAGCTGCTACCTCTGAAAAAGCTTTACCATGAAACAATGTATCATTCTATATTGTATCATTTGCTCCCAATGCCCTCTCTTGGGAGTTGTCATAGCAACTAGGCTCAGATTCTACCAAAGCTGTAGGAACTTTCCTCCTGTTACTTTTTGCTTCTTTTTATGACCCAAATTTACAACAGCCCTCTCTGCTTCCAGAGACTCCCCAGTACTCTTTTCTTCCATCTGAGACTCTCCAGGTTGCTCTTCTAGAGGGTGTGAATGCTGGCACTTAACCAACTCTTGTAACAACTTGTCTCTGCTTTTACACACAGTACGGTAGCCTGTCAGCAAAACCCAGCCTCTTCTACTCACTGCCTCCAACTCTCTCCTAAGTTTTATTGGTATTCTTTGCAAACATGTTTCTAAATCTCTAGGTTCTCCCCGGCTGTAGCCTCTGTTCCCAGTTTTCACAGAGCCCTGCACTTTTACTTTACCCTGCACTTGCTGGGGTAGTATAAGGTAAATCTTCCCATCCTGGGATAGCCATTTCATCTTCTAAATCCCTTCTCCCTCCAATTAGAGCTCTGATATTTCATGATCCCATCCTCGCTGCCAAATGTAGCACCAGTGCAATATTTACAGTGCCCACTATCATGATAAAGACTGACTGTAAGTATCACATGACATTCAATCGCAGAATATGCCAAACTTGAGGCGGCTAGGTGGCAGAGTGAGTAGAGCGCTGGCCCTGGAGTAGAGGTCAGAAGGACCTGAGTTCAGATTCGGCCTCAGACACTTAACACACACAAACAAAAACCTAGCCGTGTGACCTTGGGCAAGTTACTTAACCCCAATTGCCCTCCAAAAAAAAAAAAAAAAAATATATATATATATATATATATATATATATATATATATATATATATATATATATATATATGTATATATATATGCCAAACTTTCCAGACAGAAGATAGAACTGAAGGGTTTATTTAGACACCAGAAAACCGAATCCCAAAAACAGTTGTAGATTCCATCATGGTTCCAAAGATATTCAGAAGCCATAATAACACTGAGAGCCATGCCATCCTTCAGCCTTCCCACAAACAAATACTAGATCAATATTTACTCACAAACCTCTCTGTCTCCTTAATGATCACCCTCTCTCTCCCCCAATGTCTGCCTAGTTCTCGACCAGCTTCCTGAGGGCTCTGCTTCGCTTCAGCAAACTCCTCCCACCACAGGCTCCATGTGACTACATTCAGCCTATCAGGGGGCAGAGTTTATCTTCACAGCAGGGAAGCTTCCTGTGGGCTTTGCTGCACCCTTCAGCAAATTCCCTCCATCACAGGCTCCATGTGATTACATTCAGCCTATTAAGGAGGCAGAGTTCACTTTCAAAGCAGGGGAGGTCATCAAACTCCCCCCTAAGTCCATTAAGGGGCAGGGAAGATCTTCAAATTCCCATTCCCCTTACAAAGGTCCTCCTCCAGCACTTAATGATTATGTAAGTTTGGGCAAGTCACTGAACCTATTGGTACCCAAGACAATTCTTTAGGAATATAAACTGCAGCTCAAGTTCTGATTTAAATTGGTAGAGGGAGTTTACTGACTGGTCATTTCCTGTGCCAATGAAATCAGGTGTTGGGGAGGGGGGGCAGAATTCATCACTTTATTTTTTTAATATTTATCATATATTTTATGAGCCTGATAAGGTTTACAACTTCAAGGTGAAAATTATCATTAATTATTAGATCAAACTGTATTGAAATCTCTTGAATTAGAGAAGAATTATATTCATCACCCTACAGCAAGAAGTAATTTTATGATTCCAGAGATATAGTTATAGTTAAAATTTTTATGTTCATCAAATGACTATTATGGGTATGACCTTCAAATACATCGAGATTTCTCTACTCTGGCATTTTTGAATCTCATAGCTCTGATTGGGCTTTAATAGTTCAAAAGAGTTATAATTTCACTGATCTATGTGCTCCCTCCACCAATGTGTCTTGCAACCTTCTTATTCCTCAAGGAGTCTCCAACTCCATTCCTTTGTATAGGTTTTCCCCCATGCCAGGAAAAAGTGTCTTTCCTCACTTCTAACTCTTGTAATCTCTAGTTCTCTTCAGGGGTCAGCTCAATCCTTTCTTGATATTCCAAGTGTAAGTGTCCACTCCTGTCTCTCCCTCTCTATCAAATTGATTTTCAATTAGGTTGTACATATTTTCCTTTGCTCATCTGTATAGGTGTTATTTCCTCAAATCAAAGGCAAGTTCCTTGAGGGCAGGGGTTATTTTCTTTTCTATACTTCTGCCCTCACAAACACTGTGCTTTGAACATAGAAAGTACTTAATAAGTTTATTGAACTGTATTCATGAGTTTTTAAGGCCAAAATAATTCTTCATCTACAGAATAATTCAATATCTATCCTGTTCGTGATGAACTTCTCTGCACTCAGCTTATCCCATGGATGAGACACATAGTCCATCATTAGGCCCATCTTAGTAGGACAGTAAACAGTTTGCTGACATAACCTTGAAATAGGTTAAATGTTTTGTCCTCTGTTAGGACCAAGTTACCTCTGTTATATAATGATGACATTAGGAGCTTAATATATGAATTTAATTTAGTTCAACAAGCATCTATAAAACACTTTGATAAAGAAAAGATCTTAGGAACATCCTTCTTTATTTACCAATACAAAATACCAAATATTTTATATTAATTACATCTTACAGGCAAATTGATAATGTGCCTATGGAAGAACTGGAAAAGTAATACAAAGATGTCGGTAATAAAAGCTATATTCTAAAATAAGGGAGAAAAAATTTTTGAAGGAAACATTAGTGGCATTACAATTTATATGTAATAGACATATAATACTTAATTATAGGAACACAGATGTAAATCTGGAGGGGACCTAAGAGATTATTTAGTCCAGCTTCTTCATGAGAAAACTAAGAGGTTAAATGACTTGCCCAAGGTCCCATACACAATAAGTAGCAGATTTAGGATCCAAACCTATTTCATCTAACTTCAAATTCAATGCCCATTTCATGAAATTAAAGTATATATTTCATTCAAAAACATGAAGAATAAAAAATTTATCTTTCCTCTTTCAGATTGTCCAATAGCCAAGCTACTAAATGAACTGTATAGGTGGTAGCTATTTTTCACTAATTTTTTTTTAAACAAATGCTTTATTAACTTCTGTTTTACATCATTCATTTCCGCCAGATTTTGAGTTACAATCATTTTCCCCCCGTTATTCCCCTACCCACCCTCCTAGAATAGTAGTCCCACAAGATATCACTTCCTCCAATCTGCTCTCTCCCATACCTTCTCCCATACCCCCTTCGACTTTTTCATTAGAGGAAGGTGAGTCTTTGTGTCCCAATGCCTGCACATCTTATCTCCCAATTAGAAGCAAAAGAGTATTAATAATAGTATTTATATATATTTGAAACATTTAATCTTAAGACCTCGAATTTCAGATCCATTTCCTTCCTCCCTTGTCACCCATTCCCTCTTGGGAGATAAGTAATTCAGTATATGTTGTACATGTCTAGCTATGCAAAACATTATCATAGTAGACATATTGTACAAGGCTGCTTATAATTCCCTCCCACTCATCCCACCCCCCACCTGGTCCATTCCCTACATGATCCTGTCCCTCTTCTATAGTGGGTACTTCCAACCTCCCCTCCCCCCAAGGATGCCCTCCCATCAATCATCTCTCCTCTCATCCCCCTTCCCCCTATTTTGCTGCAGGTTGAGATATCCCATTTAGTATATATTTCATTCTCTCCCTGAACCAAATTCAATGAGAATGTGGATTTGCCTTATTTTTTCCCTTCCTATTCTCCCCCTCCCTTGCAACCACTTCCCCTTGCTTCTTCTACATGAGATAGTTTACCCTACCCTGTCTTTCCCCATCTCCTCTTGCCACTTTCCTCTCTCACCTCATAATTTCATCCCTTGAGTATTCTCCCTTCCCAACAAATTCAACCTATGCCCTCTATCCATATACACACACATTCACATATGTATTCATATGACCACAGACCCTTCTTCCATTATTTTCATAGTGAGAAAGATATCATCACTCACAGTTATTGCTTTTCCATATAGGAATGTAAATAGTTCAACTTTGATAAGTTCCTTTTGATTTTTTTTCCCCTGATTACCTTCTCAGGCATCTCTTCCTTCTTGTGTCTGGATGTCAAATTTTCTATTCAATTCTGGTTTTTCCTCAAGAATGCTTGAAAGTCCTCTATTCCACTGAATGACCATATTTTCCCCTGAAACAAAATACTCAGTTTTGCTGGGTAGGTGACCCTTGGGTTCATTCACAGCTCTTTTGCCCTCTGGAATATCATATTCCATGCCCTTCAATCCCTCAGTGTAGAAGCTGCCAGGTCCTGGGCTATTTTGATTGTGTTTCCACAATATTGAAATTGTTTCTTCCTGGCTGCTTGTAGTATTTTCTCCTTGATCTGGGGATTCTGGAACCTGGCTATAATATTTCTGGGAGTTTTCTTTTTGGGATCTTTTTCAGGAGGTGATTGATGGATTCTTTCAACCTCTATTTTGCCCTCTGGATCTAAAACATCAGGGTAATTTTCCTTGAGATTTTCTTGAAGGGTGATTTCTAGGTTCTTTCTTTGATCCTGGCTTTCAGGCAGTCCAATAATTTTTAAATTGTCTCTCCTGGATCTATTTTCCAGGTCAGTGGTTTTCCCCATGAGATATTTCACATTGCCTTCTAATCTTTCATTTGTTTGTATCTGCTTAACAGCATCTTGATTTCTCATAAAGTCATTAGCTTCCATTTGCTCCAGTCTAACTCTGAAGGAACGAATCTCCTCAGTGAACTTCTGAGATTCTTTTTCCATCTGGCAAATTCGACTTTTTAAGGCATTCTTTTCCTCATTGCCCTTTTGGGCTTCCTTTGCCATTTGAGTTAGTCTATTTTTTAAGGTGTTGTTTTCCTCAGTCAGGCTGTTGACCATCATTTCATACTTTTCCTGCATCCTTCTCATTTCTCTTTCTAATTTTTCCTCCACTTCTCTTATTTGATTTTTAAAGTCCTTCTTAAGGTCCTCTATGGCCTGCAACCCGCTCATGTTTTCCCCTGGGGCTTTTGGAGCAGAACTTCTGACCTCACAGTCGTTTTCCTGCTCGATGCCCCCAAAATAGGAGTCTAGGGTTGCATTTTTCTGTTTCCTTTGCCTTGGCATGTTGCCGCTTCATTACTTGACTTTTGGGCTTGTTGCCACACTATGGCTTTAGGGCCAGATAGAGGAATTTTCGTCCCAAACGTGTGGGGGGCAACTTCCGTTTCTGGCAAGCTGTAAACCCACCCACGACTTCTACCCTAGATCACAATCCAGATCCAGGGAGGTTAAAGCAAGAGCGATTACCCCCCAAGACTGATCGCTGGATCTCCCTACAATTAATTGCAGGCCAGGAGCTGGAGCTGCCTCTGAAAACTACAAAATGGCGTGTCTCCTCAGTGGCTTCTAGCCCCCAGGGGAGGGAGCTGATGCATTCCCCCAAATACAGGTCCCAAAGTCCATAGAACACTAACCTCTTACTTTGTCCTAGGCATGTCTATGTTGATAATTCTGGAGTAGCCACAGCTGCTGGTGTTCTGGGGTTCCTCCAGCTGGCTGCTGGCCCTGCCGCCCTGGGGCTAAAACCTCAGCTCACAGGGACCTGGGCTCTGCTGGGCTCGGCTCCCTGTGCTCTGTGCGCTGAACGCTGCCAGCTCCTAGACCGCTGTGCTGGTCCTTCCTGCAGGGCTGCTGGGCTGTCCTCAGTGGGAGGTTAGCTTCTCTGTGTCGTTCTGTGGGTGCTGGGGCTCCAGAAATTGTTCAGAGTCCCCTTTTACATAGTTTGGGGGGAATCTGGGGGCAGAGTGGCTTGGATGAGCTGTTTCTACTCCACCATCTTGGCTCCACCCCCTTTTTCACTAATTTTTAAGAGTTGGAAGATAAATTTTATAAACTCAAAATTATTATTTTAAGAAATGAATATTAGATGAATTAAATTTTGAATACTTCAAGCAGCTAAGCATCTGTACTTACAACCTCATTTTTGCTTTAGAAGCTGGTTTTATTGGGTAGCTATGGGAATATATACTTGAATATGTATTTATATACACACATATATTACATATACACATATTCATTATATGTGTGCATATATGTATATGTATATATGTATGCACAGAGACACACATATACATATATCTGGCAATTAACATCTCCAAGATATCCTGGCTGGACTCCAAACTACCTTGACCCAGCCTATTACTGGGCCCATACTGAAAGCCTTTCCATTTATGGTGTAACTTGAAAGATTTTTTGTTGTGCTGGCATCATCTACAAGACCATAGGGCCACCTCCACAACATGACAGGGCATCAGAGTAGAATTTTCACCCAACAGATGGCAATACTTGTAATAAAAGAAGATTCAATTCTCACTCAAAATATAAGAGGAATAATTTTAATGAATAAAGGACTAAATTTAGCCTGTCTGTGTATAGAATTCTTGAGTTAAATCAAGAGGACCAGGATTTAAACATTGCCTATAAAATTTACTGGATACATGAACATGGGCAAGTCCTTTAACTTCTATGAGCATCAGTTTCCTCATTTATGAAATGGAGATAATACTATTTGTAGTATTTGACATTGTTTCAAGGCTCAAATGAAGTATGTACATAAAGTGTGTTGTATAGTTCAAGCCTACTTGGAAGATGATGGTGATTAATAATGATTATACTGAGCAGTGTTGCCATTCACTCAACAGCTATCAAGCAAAATATCCTACTTTTATCAAAGTACATTTTTTGATAATTTCCTCAGGTCTTAGTTCTCAAATGCTATTCTGGAGGAGTACAAGCTCTAATTGGTTTTACCTTTCTGGAAAGACTTAGAGTATAGTATCAGAAGAAGATTATATAGAAATATGATGGAAAAGGAAACAGAAAGTGTTAACAGCCACCCAGTTTTTAAGCAATCTGTATCAGATACTTGAACAGCAAGCAATGAGTGAACATAATATTAAAGGAATTGAAGCATATCTTGACCTCATTAGAGAAACCAAAGGACAGAAATTTTATCTACATGAAAAGATAACTCATGGGTTCTTGTGGAAACAAAATAGTTGTTGGAGTTGGTTTTATCATAAGTCAGAGAGCAACAACAGCAAAAACCATCATTATATAGCATATTTGTCTCCATTTGTAGTGTTCCATATACTGCAAAGATACTACTATAAAAACAGCTGCATTTTATGCATCAACATTTGATGTAGAGGAAAAAGACATAGAGAAATTTATGAAGAACTCTACAGGAAAGTTAAATCAAAGAATGTCAATGTATAAAAACTTCAATTTAAATGCCAATATAATGGGGAAAGGCAAAAATTAGGTTAGAAAATGTCGTTTAGGACTGAGAAATGTGAGAAGTCAAATACCTTCTCATAGCATAGAAATCTCACATCTGTACCATGACAATATTATTATAGAAAATATTTAGGAAGCACTGGACATTGTGAGTATGAGATTCACAATGCAACAAATTGATTATATTTTAACAGACAGGAAATATTCATTACTAATTTGAGAACCATTTCTGAGTCAATGGGCTTTTTTTTTTAATAGTCAGACTATAAACTTGGTAATGCAAAGAAAAATGAGAAGAAAAAATGTGTATATATGTTGTGAATTGACAAGAATTCTAACCTGACTTATTTAAAAGAATTAGTCATGCTGAAAAAAATATGAACTAGTTAGAGAAAAAGGACATTGAAATAAATCTTAAAGAAGTTTAACTGATTCAAATCAGTTCTCATAATGAAGAGTACAAAAGAGCCTGATAACTGCCTAATCCAGCAATTGCTTGTTCTCATTGCCAAGTGAAGAGATCTGATGGCCAAAGGCATTGCTGCATTAAAATATGTATTCATTTGTAAAATCATATAGTGAAAAACTAATGTAATATCTAGGAAGTAATATTGTGTGATATCTAGGAAGAAATTGGAAGGAGGAAAATTAACATGGAAAATCCAAGAGATTTGTAAAGATATTTTATAACAAATATTTTTTCACCATCAAGGCAATGGGAATATTACATTTGTAATCTAACATCACTGCCTTAAGTGTGTTATTTGAGGAAGCAGAAATTGTATTGAAACTAACAAATTTGCGAAAAAGCATCTAGACTCAAACAAGAATACACAGAAGAGGTCTTCACTATATATAACACCATTTTGAGTGCATTGATGTATCAGTTCCCAAGGTACATGAAAAAGGTATATGAAGAACTTCATATCACATTATTATCAAAAAAGAAAAACACGAATACTGAGAGAATAGTAATAGCTATTAATCCCATAAACCTACTTTCCCACCTATACACAATTTTTATAAAAAAATAATCTATGTGTACATTGAATATATCTTTGTTTAAGGTTGTGAAAATGGAGGAAATAGGCTTTTACAGATTATATTCTGTAGTATATGACCTCTTTATAATCTCACAAGTGACTGAAAAATATAGATAGTAAAAGATCCAGGCTTGTTATTTGTTGATTGTATGAAAATTTTAATTAGATAGAATGATAAATTCACAACCATTTATTAAATACTTACCAAGTGCCAAAACTAAATGAAGCTTTCAAGGCTTTCCCCCCACAAGGCAAATCTTACACATAGGTCAATATCATACACAATTTCCTTGATAGATGTAATAAAGATAAATTGTTCTATAGTTTTTAATTATTAATATTAAGGTAAGCATAGAAACAAATAACATTTGTTCACTGATGGTGTTTGCTGCTGTCATAGTGGATGAAAAGTACATAGTCCACAACAAAGAATTTCTCAGACTATTTGCAAGACGTTTTTCTGATAGCACCAAACCTAGAATGTTGTAATCTCCTAAATGAGATCTACAATCACTCAAAAGAGTTCACTTAATTATACAGACAGGAAAAAAATGCAAGGAAGCAAAGGCCTGTTGCCCAATATATGATCTACAGTTGGATGCACTACTCATCAATCATTATATACTTTGGGCAGATATTACAAATGAACAATAAGCTGGAACTATAATTGAACAGGAAGAAAATGAGCAAAAACATATTTTTTGTTTTGTTTTGTTTTGTTTTTGTTGTTTTTAATCATGAAGAGCTCTCCCCTGAAAGAGTCCTATCTTTATAACACCAAATTCTCCTAACTGTACTCTATGATGGTGAGTCATTCAATCTTACTGTCTGAAGAACTGAAGCTCAAGACCGCCCAAGTGCAATTAAAAGGCATATGGTTGGATGTGAGCAGACTGAAACACATTTCAAATGTTAAATTAATCAGGAGAAACAATATAAAGGATATGAGAGAAATGCATGACCTGATAAATGAGAGGCTAGTTACATGGCAAGAGCTATGTTACAGACAGACTATAAGCTCTACTAACATCCAAACAATGTTCAAAGAATGTGAGAATTGCTTGCATATTCTGTAGGTTATCTATGGCATAATTATGGTAGGATACAGAAAAGCTTTGCATAGGATTGGTACACACGGATAGGTTGGATCTGACTTATGGCTGTATCAAATAGATTACAGATCCATGGGAGTATTAGAGTATATCTAAAGAAGAAAGCATTTTAGAATGCTTTAGCACTGTTAAAATATTCTAAATGGATGTAGTGATTGCTCTCACCAATATGGGGTTGCAATACATGTGCAAATATAAGATAAATAGAGGGAATATCTAATATTAATAACGTGTATACTATGAATAATATTAACTGATTAATTAATTAATTGGCCACAAAAATAGTGAGAGTGAGGTCATGCTTTTAAATATAAGTTACTTAAAACATTTAAAAAGAAAGATTCTTTTCCTGATTTATTGGACTCATTAAGTCATGGAGCTTTTATTTTTAGATTCCTAGATTTTATCTTTCAAGGATCTAGCAATCTTTGACCATCATAAATTTTTTATGTCTCTATGTGCTGGTAGTAGAAGAATGGAAGTGTCCCTGCATTACATAGGAGTAATAGAAGTGAGAGCCATTGACAATATTATATGATAAGAAGCAAAGATTTTTCAGTTCATGAAATAATCAGCCAAAACTGTGTGGAGAAACATGTGTCCAGAAACATGCTTAGAGAGACTTGTGCAATTAGACAGTTTGAATAAGGACAGCAAGCAGTATCTTAGAAGGCTTTAGATTAAATTAGAATCTACATCCAACGGAAGGAGTCAAGGAGGAAACTTAGAGATGTGTACTATTTCTGGCAGCCAAAGACACTTCATGAAAGAAGTCATGGGTTGAATTATTTATAACATCTACACTTTGAGCCTTTTACAATTTTTCACGTCAAATCAAAGCCTCTTGTTCTGAGAAAGTGTGATTTTTGAGGATGTTAAATGACAGAAGGGGAAATATTTAAAGAATCTTCTGTTTGACAAACAGTCTAAACTTGTTACATAAATGTGTGCATATCACAACTTTTGCCCGTTTTTCCTTTCCTTCATGCACTTTTAAAAATAGAATGAGTAAAATAAATACTGGATTGTGCTGGTCAGGCAACACACTGAAATATTGTGTTCACACTTTGAGAGGAATTGACAAATGAATAAGTCCAAAGGGGAGTAACCAAGAGGGTGAGGGAACTTGAATTCAGGCAGTATGAGAAACAGTTGATGGAAACAGCTGTTTAGCAAAAAGAAAAGAGAACTTTGGTGAACGTTATATTCATCTCAACATATTTGAAGGGCTATCGTACAGAAGAGGAAGTTGACCTTCTGATTGGCTAGAACCAGTGGTTGGAAGCAGATTTCAACTTAGCATAAGGAGTGTCTTTGCAACAATTAAAGCTATTCAAAAAGAGGATATATTGATTCTTAAGGCAGAGAGTTCCCTTTTACTATAGTTATTCAAGCAGAGAGGTGAATGATAGATAGATAGATGGATGAATGAATAGATGGATAGATGGATGGATAGCAAGGGGAAAGAAGGGAACCAGGGAAGGAAAGAAGGAAGAATACATATATTTTGTAGGATTTTTTTTACTAACTTTTCTCTAGGCTATCTTCCAATTTCTGTGATTTTGATGCAAGATGATTTTGGGGGGAGGAAACTATTCCACTTTTCTAAATCATGATTATAAAATAGAATGAGTTTCAAAAATATCACAACTAGAAAGGAAGTGAGGTTATCTTTTCCAATTTCCCCTTTCATTAGAGAGATATAGCTCTCTGATAGAGCTGTTATTTTACACTAATCTTCACAATGAATATACTTATGAAAGACCATACCTAAAGGTTTTGGAGCCAATAAGTAACTGATCTTAGATTTCAAGACCCAAGGATTAAATTGACGATATTTGAGCATCTCTAGTCACACACTTCTACTCTGAAAGATATGTGCTATATTTTGTGACTTCCTTTTGCAACTTGCCTTTAATGATCATCTTGTCAGGTTTCATAAGTATCCAGATGCTGACAAGGTACAAAGGACGATAGTTACTGACTTCCTATCCATGTAAAAGAATTTTCAGAAGTGTATCTTTATTTACAACAATGTAATAATAGTGGGGAATTCTTTACAGGATTATCAATTTCTTTTCAGGACAGTACAAATGCTTTAAAAATCATTGTTTTGGGTCTTTCTTTATGCTAATCACATGATGACCAAGGATGCTAATACACTAATCCCTTACACTAGAATTATAGAATTCTTAAGTCAGAAAATATTTTTGATTTTAGGAAATTAAAAATTTTACCTGCCATATTCTGTATACATTATTGCCATTTTACCCTGATTACATGGGCAATGATCCTCAAGAGGTGATACTGACATGGAGATTATATGACATCCTTTCAAAAGCATCCTCTCCCCAAAAGGGATAAAGAGTGGGAAGATTCATGATATACATACATTTATATAACAAATCTAGGACTTCATACAGATTTATTATTTGTAACTAGAGGAGAATAGATAGAGAGAATTCCAAAAGTTCACAATAAAGAGCGGGCTTAACTTTTGTGTGGACTAAGGAGTTTGATTTCTAGATGAGCTAAAACTACCATGAAATAAAACAAACCACACTAAAAACCAACTGACGTGAAACCACATCTCCAGAAGTGGGGCCCCTAGGAAGCCATGAAACCACTCTATGCAGGGTAGAGCAAGGTGGAGCCAGGGTATGGAAGGGTCCACTTTGGGGAAAAGAGAGTCATCTGAATAGTTCCTTTTTAAACTAATGTTTCTTACTCCTTCGGTCATTTCTCCTACTTAGGGGACGGCAAATGATTTTTAGCAACTTATAAATCTCAAGTTAGAATCCCCATGTGTGCTAGTTGACTCTGATTCCTAGCCTATGTTTTCTCTCTAGGACAGTTCTATATTGTCCTTATTTGCTTGACATACTACCAATAAGAATTGGATGTCTCTCCTATTCTCAATATAGTTTCTTCTTTCTAAAATCAAGTTTGTATTCTAGGATATTTCCTGTCTCCTTTTACATATACTTTCCTTTCTTTTGTTGAAACTTCCTATAACTTCCTCTTCTATCATATCCATTTTCAGACTTTCCTTGAAAAGAACTAAGAAATGTTTGGCAAGGCTAAACAGATAGATTTAAGAGTTAGGTGAAATAAATTTCTCTAGGGGGTAGCCATGTGGCACAGTGTTACAAAACAGGAAGTCTCATCTTCATCAGTTTAAATCTGACCTCAGACACTTTCTAGGTATATGACCCTGGGCAAGTCATTTAACCCTGTTTGTTTCAGTTACTTATCTGTAAAAATGAATGGGAGGGGCGGCTAGGTGGAACAGTGAGTAGAGCGCTGGCCCTGGAGTCAGAAGGACCTGAGTTCGGATCTGGCCTCAGACACTTAACACACACACAAACAAAAACCTAGCCGTGTGACCTTGGGCAAGTTACTTAACCCCAATTGCCCTCCAAAAAAAAAGCAAAAAAAAAAATGAATTGGAGAAAGAAATGGCAAACCACTCCAGTATAACTGCCAAGAAAACCCCAAAATGGTGCCACAATCTAGACAAGAGTGAAACAACTGAAGAACAATTTGCATTACCCTGAAGGTATTTCTTCTCAGTGGGAAATGACATTTATGGCCTGTTTTGCCTGGGAAATGACAAAAAGTTAAGCCTGATTGTATATGTAAGAGGTTCAGCAGCAGCTACTAAAAAAATCATGTGGTCCCTGTGCTGCTGAAATCATCAGGCCCTGGGAGATTGCCCTGATTTTCTATACCCTAAGGAAATCTCTGCTCTCTGTGAGAGTGTCAGATTGATGCACAGTTACTAGAATGTGCTACATTTTATAGGTTTCTATTTAAATAAATGCAAGGAAAGTTTAGGTTACTCTATAGAACAGTGTAATATGTCCCATTCATCATGAAGCTAAGAACACTGTCACCTTGGTGTGAGCAAAAACAGTAATGATACCATAGATTTCTTCTGCCCAATATCCTCATATATCTGACTCAGGATATCTTCTTTCTCCTATTCCTTTTGACCTTGAATGAATGTTAGAATAAAAGTTTTAGCTTCTTTAGAAAAACAAAAGACACTAAGGCTATTCACAGTTTCTATTAGGTACCTAAATGGTACAAGAGCTTCCTTGTGATAATTATTGTTTCTTTATAAAGCTTCTAACTCCCATCTTTACTCAGGTGAAAATGGAGTAGAAATTGCTGAAAACAGCTCCCTTTGCTGGTAGAAGGGACTGATGTTAAGTAGAAGAATCATTCAATCAGAATTTTAGTGTCAAAATGAATGTTGTCCCACCTTCTACTATTCCTTAAAAAATGAAGTCAAAGCAACCATCTCTCTTTTCTGCTGTTCTTGTTTCTTTTGGTTCCCTTTTGTCTTCTTTAGGGTATTGACCAAAGCACATGTCTGTCTTCTTTTAGAGCTAAAACATAGAAATCTGAAGAAAACAATTATGTATTTTTTTTTAATTTTCCCCCTCCTTCTGCTTGCCCCTCTCCAAGACAGCATGAAATCTGATATAGGCTATAAATATACAATTCTATTAGATGTATTTCCACATTAGTCATGTTGTGAAGGAAGAATCAGAACAAAAAGCAAAAAAAAAAAAAATGAGAAAGAAAAAAAAGAGATAAAATAGTATTCTTTGACCTGCATTCAGACTCCATAGTTCTTTTTCTCTGGATGTGGACAGCATTTTCCATCATGAGTTTTTAGAAATATCTTAGATCATTGTATTACTGAGAACTAAGTCTATCAAAATTGGTCATCACACAGCATTCCTATTGTTGTGTTCCTTTGGCTCTGCTCACTTCACCCAGTTCATGTAAGGTTGGGTTTTTCTGAAATCTGCCTGCTCATCATTTCATACAGAACAATCGTATTCATTACATTCATATACCACAACTTGTTTAGCCTTTGCCTAATTGATGGGCATCTCAGCAGTTTCTAATTCTTTGCCACCACAAAAAGAGCTGCCATAAATATTTTTGTACATGTGGGTCATTTTCCCTTTTTTATGATCTCTTTGGGATACAGACCTAGAAGGGGTATTGCTGGGTCAAAAGCTATGTACATAGCCCTTTTGTCATAGTTCCATATTCCTCTTCAGAATGGTTGGATCTGTTCACACCAATAATGCATTAGTGTGCCAATTTTCCCATATCTTCTCCAACATTTATCATTTTCCCTTTTTGTCATATTAATAAATCTGATAGTTGTGAGGTGATTATCTCAGAATTGTTTAATTTGCATTTCTCTAATCAATAGTGATTTAGAGCATTTTTATACAACTATAGATAGTTTTAATTTCTTCATCTGAAAATTGCCTGTTCATATCCTTTGATTGTTTATCAATTGGGGAATGAATTTTATTCTTATAAATTTGACTCTGTTCTCCAAATATTTTAGAAATGAGGCCTTTATCAGAGGCACTGACTGTAAAAATTGTTTCTGGCTTTCTTCTTCCCTTCTAATCCTGGTTTCACTGGCTTTACTTGTGCAAAAATTTTTAATGTAATTAAAATTGTCCAATTGCATTTCATAATATGTTCTATCTCTTGTTTGGTCACAAATTCTTCTCTTCTCCATAGATCTGACAGGCAAACTATTTTTTGCTATTTTAATTTGCTTATGGTATCACCCTTTATGTCCAAATCATGTACTAATTTTGACCTTATCTTGGTATATGATGTAAGATGTTGATCTTTGCCTAGTTTTTACCATACTATTTTACAGTTTTCCTGGCATTTTTTTTTGTCAAATAGTATGTTTTTATCCCAAAAGCTGGAGTTTTTTAATTCATCAAACTATAGATTATTATAGTCCTTGACTACTGTACTAAATGTATTACACTGATCTACTACTCTGTTTCTTAGCCAGTTCAAAATTTGATGGTTGCTGCTTTATGATACAGTTTTAGATCTGATATAGCCAGCCCACCTTATCTTTCATTTGTTTTCATCAATTCCCTTGATACTCTTTACCTTTTATTCTTCCAGATGAATTTTGTTATTATTTTTTCTACCTTTATAAAATAATTTTTGTACTTTGATATGACACCGAATAAGTAAATTAATTTAGGTAGAATTGTTATTTTAATTATATTAGGATGGCTTACCCATGAGCAACTGATACTTTTCCAGTTATTTAGATCTGACTTTATCTGTGTGAAAAGTACTTTGTAATTGTGTTCATATAGTTACTGGATTTATCTGGGCAGGTAGACTCCCAAATATTTTATATTGTCTACAGCTCTTTTAATGTAATTTTGCTTCCTATCTCTTGCTTTTAGGCTTTATTAGTCATATATAGAAATGCCAGTGATTTGTGTAGGTTTATCTTATATCCTGCAACTTTGCTAAAACTTTGTTTCAGGGAGTTTTTTAGTTGATTCTCTAGGATTCTGTAAGTATACCATCATATCATCTGCAAAGAGTGATAGCTTTTTTCCTTCATCACTTATTCTAATTCCTTTGAAAATGATTGTGTATAAAGGCTTTTCTATGATCACCCATCATGCTATAGCATTTTTTGAAAAGCTTTGATACTATTATGATAGAGGGGATTTATTATGATATCAAGAAATTGTGAGTAGGGTAAGCCAGAAATAAAGGGTAGAAAAAGAAAGTGAATTTGATGATTATGAAAGATCAAATTTGTTTAAAATATTATTATATATATGTATACTATCTTTTAAAAATTACAATGCTTTATATTTTGACACATTAGTTAATTCCTAACAAACAATCTGAATCATAATACCTCCCTGCCCTCCTCCCCCAAGAAAAAATAGAATCTAACAATGGGGAAGCTAGGTGGTGCAGTGGACAAAGTACCAGACCTGGAGTCAGAAAAATTCATCTTCCTGAGTTCAAATCTAGCATTAGACATTTACTAGCTGTGTGATCCTGGGCAAGTCACTTAACTCTGTTTGCCTCAGTTTCCTCCTCTGTAAAATGATCTGGAGAAAGAAAGGGCAAAGCACTCCAATATCTTTGCCAAGAAAACCCCAGATATGGTCACAAAGAGTCAGACATGACTGAAAAATGACTAAACAACAACAAATCTAGCCATAGCAACTAAATGCAATATAGTTTTGTTTTTTACTTTTGTCATTTACTATGTTATGAGGAAAAGGAAGGAAATGTGTTTTAGCCTAAGTCATCTGGGTTCAACTTTGACCACTGGATATGTTGGCTTTTAGTGTTGTTTTTAATTACATTATTAAAGTCATATGTACTGGTCCTTTCGATGGAGCATCGAAGGTCATTAGGTCATATAAGTCATATGATCTTTCCCTGAATTCTTTATATTCATCATTCCTTACAATATATTCCTACCATACTTTGTTGAACCATTCTCTAAACATGAAGCACATAATTTGTTTTTAGATATTACAATGTCCTAGTGTCTATCAGTTTTCCCCCTAATTATTGTTGTGAAAGATACAAATTGTCATTTTCTTATAATTTTTGTGGTATGACATATCATGCCAAAATATAGTTTAATATAGAATTTTAAAAATAGAAAAATTATTGAAGGTAGTTGTTCCAGATGAAAAAAAAAAACCCAAAGCATTTCAACTTATAATTCCAATAGTGAAGCAGAGGGATAAAGAAATTTCTGGAAGAAGAGAATGATCAGACGGGGCTATAGAATGTTCTTCTCTAAAAGACCTTAAGTGGTCTGTAGATATGCCTCATTTGAAAACTCTCAATGTACAAAGTCCAAATTTGCCAAAAACAAATTTCCCCTGATTAACAAACTACCTCAGAGAATTTACAGTATAGTATGTCTAGAAAAAGCACTGAAACAGTATCCTTTAGATGACAAAGCAAGTGAACAGCCTTAAATAGCTAAAACTCTAATATATTCATAAAAGTAGAATCAAATTTCTAGCATCAGTTTTTATTTGAATGTGCCTATGGATCTCTTCTTTATCTATCACCCTCCCCCCACATAGAAGTAGAGATCCAGAATTCAGATGAAGAATATTATCATTATGGTTTTCATTATTTCCAAAAATATAAATTGTACTTTCAATTCAATACTCAACTTGCTTGCTGCCTCCACTTCCTCTTTTTTTCCCTACACTCTCCTCTTTGTCAAATCCAATGTGCATTTTACATCCCTCCTCCTTTTTGACTTATGTTTAGCATCTGACATGATGTACCACAACCTTCTTTTCCTGGATATTTGGGTTTTCATAAACTGCTCTCCCTTGATTCTCATCCTACTCATCAAACAGGTCCTTTTAAATCTTCTTTGGGTATTTCCTAAACTTCTGTCCTGGGTGCTCTCATCTTCTCCCTCAAAACTTTGTTATTTGTTGATATAACCAGCTCCTTTAAGATCAATTATCATCTGGATGATGATGATGCCCAGATAGGTTTATCTAGCCCTCACCTCTCTCCAGAGCTCCAGTCCACCATCATCTACTCCCAATTGGACATTTCATAATAGATATCACCTAGGCATTTCATATTCAGCATCTTCAAAGTAGAAGTTATTATCTTTCCCTGAAAACGTCCTTCTTTTTTGGACTTCTCTATTACTCTCAAGGGCGTCATCTTCCAGTCAATCAAGTTTGCAAGCAATGTCAGCCTAGACTCCTCTTTCATTCACTCCACACATCCAATCTATGTTTCTCTACAATGTTTCTCACACACTTGCCTTTCTTTTCACTGACACATCATTTAGTCCTTTATCACTTCTTTCCTAGATTGTTGCACTAACCTCCAAAATGGACTTCTTATGTCATGTCTCTTTTTGCTCCAAACGATTCTCCACAGAAATGCCAAAGTGATTTTCCTAAAGCACAGCTTTCTCCATGTCATTTCCATATTCAATAAACTCCAAAGGATCCCTATGGGACCAAATATAAATATAAATTCCGCAGTACAGCATTTAAATTTCTTCACAACCTGGAACCTTCCTGTCTTCCTAGTCCCTTAATTCCCCATAATATGTGGTCTAGCCATACTGACAGAATTTCTATTTCTCACAAACTAACATCTATTCCTGGTCTCTCTGCCTTTGAACTAACTCCGCTGTCCTTGGGAATGAATGTTCTTAGTCCTAACTTCAATATCTTAGAATATCTTTCTTCTTTTAAGACTTAGTTAAAGCTCCATCTACTCCAGGACTCTTTTCCTAGCCACACTTAAATGTATCCATTTGTGTATATATTTTTCTCCCCAGTTAAAGAACAGAATACTTTTAATTTTGTCTTTTCATCTGCAGGACCTAGCTCAGTGCCTGGCGCATAGTAAGCGCTTAATAATAAATAAATGTTTTATGTAATAAATAATTATATTTATAAAATATACTTAATTAAAATAAATAATAAAATAATATTTTAATTAATTAAACATTTATTAATTGCTATGTACCAGGTACTGTGCTAGGTCCTATGGATAAAAAGGCAAAAGTAAAACAGTCTCTGACCTCAAGAAACTTGTAATCTATTGAGGGAAGGAGATAGTATATTTATTTTGATAGATAGATAGATAGGTAGATAGATAAATGAATGAATGAATGAATGAATATGCATGGTGAAAATAAAGTAATTTGAGGAGAGAGAGAACACTAACAACTAAGGGGGTCATGGGAGTTCTGATGTAGGAATTTGAGCTAAACTGTAAAAGGAACTAGGTATTCCAAGAAATGTTAATGCAGAAGGAGAACTTTCCAGGTTTGGAGGATGTCCTGTGCCAAGGTAAAAAGGGGAAAAGAATGTGAAATACAAGGAATGTTAAATAGCTTAGTTTGACTAAAATGTACAGTTTGTGGAAAGACAGAGTTGGAACCATATAGAGAAGGACTTTAAATGCCTAACAGAGGAGTATGTGTTTTATGTTAACAGGCAATAGGGAACTATGAAAGTTTCATGAGCAGGGGAGTAACATTTAGCTATTCATTTGAAAAGTATTTTCCATCAGAATATAATGCGGGCTTCATTTTCTTCCCTCTCCTGTATTTCCATTTCCATTTTAATTTGTATTGCTAATGAATATAAATGGGTATATGGGAGTCAAGAGTAACAATATTAGGTGAGAAATAATTCAAAAGTTAACTCTTTTCTACATAATATAGTTATAGAAATAGATTAAAAGTTTTGGGTTTTGTTCTGTTTTTGTTTTTGGTCCAGACCTATGATTGGACAACTACAGGAAATCTGAAGACAAAGGTCATACATTAAAATTAAATGATATATTACTTATTCAGTTCTAACTTATCTAAATAATTTTTAAACAGCCATTGAAATACACTAAAATAAAAGAAGAGCTAGAGCTTCCATAATATAGTAGAATACCATAGTCGTTGTATGTCAGCAGAACCGGCTAGACTTTGCATAAATTTTGTTTATAGCAGCAAATATCTATTTAGTTGTTATTCCCCAAAAGAAATATGAAAACATTATTTTAAAAGACAGAGAAAGGCATGTTTATGAAAAGCAAAATACATAATTTATATAAATTAATTAAGGGGTTCTATTCTGTCACCTCAGCAATTCAAGTAATTGATTTAATTGAAATATGACTTATAAGTTTATGTTGTTTGTAAATACATCAAATAAAAGCCATACCTAGGGCAGGGTAACTAGGGCTTTATCCCAGAACACCAAAACAAAGAGGATGTTATCAACACTTACCTTCTTTCAGCAGTATGATCTAAAGGAAAGATCTTAAGAACTTTGTGAAACTAATCAGCTAAAAGAGAAAGCTACTAGATATTAAACTTCCATGTAGGGGCGGCTAGGTGCACAGTGAATAGAGCGCCGGCCCTGGAGTCAGAAGGACCTGAGTTCGAGCCGGCCTCAGACACTTAATCCACACATGTAACCTTGGGCAAGTTACTTAACCTCAATTGCCCTAAAGGGGCGGCTAGGTGGCGCAGTGAGTAAGAGCGCCGGCCTCGGAGTTAGGATGACCCGAGATCGAATCCAGCCTCAGAAAATGAGCACCCACACATAAATAATGACTAGCCGTGTAACCTTGAGCAAGTTACTTAACCCCAATTGCTTAAAAAAAAAACAAAAAAAAAAAACAAACTTCCATGTAGTCTCCACCCACTCTCCCCAATTCCTCTTCCTTCTCTACCACTATCTAAAGTTTCACTGGAAAGTTAGAGTCTCCCCCAATCAGTGAGTGAGTTCCTGTAGCAGCAAGCACCCCAGCATCCCTAGGGTGGCTGACAATACAGGTTCTTAGATCTGCTTTTCTAAAGGAAAGCAGCTCAAAATGGGTTAACAATCTTGCTTTAATCAATCAAACATATCATTTACCTAGTTAGTTCAGGGGGAAAAGGTCAGCACCCCAAACTTCAGAGTATAAGACGGAAATATTTCAAGCAGACAGGCCTCCAACTGTCCAATCATTGTATCCATACCAAATCACAGTTACCAGAGAGGGAAGCATCAACATCTGTGGTTTTCAAAGCTGGGGGGCTCTCAACAGCTGCCCATAGTCTCATCTGGTCAAATCACACAACACTTCTCAAAGTGAGCCCCAAAACAAAGTCTCACATCAGGGATTATATAGCCTTCTCCTGGGTCAGAGGATGTAACAACCCTCTTGACCCACTGCCCAATCACAAAGCACCAAGGTGTGGGCATTCCTGAAAAATAAGCCTCCCATCAGAGGCTCCAGGTGCACTTAACCTAGGGGCAGAGAAGATCTTAAAAATTTACATTCCTTTAACAGTTCCTGTAGTCTTCTCCTACTGAAGGAAATGCTGTCCCAGGATGGCTACCTCTCTTCCCAAACTGAATTTGTCTTAAAGAGTTGACTCAGAGGCATGTTATGTGTTGCTTGGCCCAGGTGCATTGTATGAACCTTGTTGTTGTAACTAAAATTGCTACTTACATCTCTACTTAGAATCATTCTATATAGGCTGAAAAATAAGTATTTGCATCAAGAACAACAATTTTTGCACTTGAACATAAGAAGTTGAAATAGAAGGGCTTTTGTGAGAAATATTTGTCACAATTTGCTTCTTAATTTCTTGTACCATAATACTGGGCTCCTGAGAATTGCTATGGAACTTTTCCCTGGTCTGCTTCCTTTCTGATTTAGGGGTTCCTTTGACTGTGAAAGATTGACATAGTTTATGTTTTACCTACTATATCAACAAAAATATTGTGAAACAAATAACTAGGAATTATGTTTTCCTCCTTCAAAGAGCACAAACACTGCCTCTCTGGTGTCCTCAGGGAATGGTTCTCCAGAAATATGAGAATTTAAAAACAGGAGTTTTAAAGTTTTCACAGTCGGTGTCATTTCACTAATCTTGTTTCCTTGCTTAAGCCATTTTTATTTATATATTCATCCATTTATTTATCTGTTTGTTAGATGACTTGCTTATTCCCCTCTCTATCTCTGGCTCTGTCCCTTTCTCTTTCTTTGGAGTTTAGGCCAGTAGCTTCCTTCAACTTTGGGGATGCAGTTTTCATTATCTTATCTGTTTATCTGCTAATAATGCAGTCTATAAGTGCATTGTATATAGTAGTCATGTTTAATGAAAGCTGAATGAGTGAACAAAAAATATACATCCAGTGGTTTCATTTATTCAGCAAATATTTTTGCCCTTACTATATGCAAGTCACTGGCTTAGGCACTGTGGAGATGAAATTGATGACTAAGATACTAGCCTTGTCATTCATTCTTCATCTAGTATCTACCACAGTCCAGGCATTGTGGTAGGCTCAGTGCATATAAACACAAGAACTAAAGTAGTTTGAATCCTCAAAAAGTACCTGAGACCTATATACACACACATACACATGTACACACACACACACATACACATACACATGTACACACACACATACACACTGACTATATACACACATATATGTATACACACTGATTACATATAATCATATATAACACACTGACCACACATGTATGTATACACATACTGACTACATACATATTATTCTCTGTGTGTATATATACACATACATGCACTTACTACATATATAGGCATGTATATATGTGTGTATATATATATACACACATATACACATATATATTCATGTTTGTACAGTCCTTGCAAATATAAATACATAGGTATGTATGTAGTTAGTGCATATATATACATACATACATATATATATATACACACACATAAATATATGTATAATCAGTGTGTATGTGTAATCTATGTATGTGTAGTTGGTATTTATATACTGTGTATTCAGTGTATGAATATATACATGTACTGGCTACACATGCACTGACCACATTTACACACCAATTATATGTACCTATATATGCATGTATGTATGTATGTATGTATGTATATACACATACACAGAGTTATGGGTATAGCTATACACACAGAGACCCTGACTTTCAGAGGGATCAAGGAAGGAATCACAGAGGAGGTGGTCTTGAAGCTAGGCTATCAGGAAAGAGTCATTATTAAACCAAGAAAGGAAGCTAGGGAAATGGAGGGAGAGCTGTCCTGAAAGCCTGGCAGCCTTGTGTTCAAGTCCTTCCTCTTACACATACTGACCACATGGCTCTGAGCAAGCCACACATGCATCAGGGCCTCAGACAACTCTCTCTAAAACAATCCTTGGCAGAGCAAGTTTCTTCTATGGAGAGCACCCCATGTCAGTATAATCACAGGTCCAGGCCTTTTTCTACATAGTTAAAATGTTAGCTGAAAGCAAAAAGGTAGGAGTGCAAAATGTTGGTAGGAAACAACAAATAAACCAATTTGTCTGAAAACTGATGAAATGAAGAGAAATATGAATTCAGATGTTATTATTCTTGTTCTTGGAATATCCGAATCAAACCTTATTTTCTAAGAGGTCAATGACTTAAGGGGACAATACAGTTATTATACTCGATGTGAAGCAGTGAGTAGAGTACTAGACTTGTGGAAGTCAGGGGTCAGGAAGACCTGAATTTAAATCCTACCTTGGACACTTCCTTATTTCTTTGGGTGAGTCCCTTCTCTTAGTCTCAATTTCCTGGCCTGTAAGATGTAAATAATAATAGCCCTTATTTTATGGGGATATTGTTAAGATTAAATGAGATAAGATATATAAAGCAATTTGAAAATCTTTAAAGGCCTATATAAATTCTGGTTTATGTGGGTGATAAAGATGAAAATGATGATGATGATGGTGTATATGCCTAAATATATGCCTGTGTGTATATCCATATACATACCTATATGTGTATACATATATTTATGTATATTAACACACACATAGGTGTATATGTATATAAATTGTTGACTCAAGACACATCTTTTTGAATAATACTACCTTAAAACAAACACAAAAAGTCTTTTACATGTATATTGGTCATTTTGAAGTCTTTTTAGAATATGGCAACCTATAAATGACCACCAAATGCATCTTTTGTCTTACCTTGCCATTAAGTTTCTGACTATACACTGACTACATATACATACCAAGTATATGTACCTATATGTGTGTATACACATACACACATATATACATATATGTGTATATATGTATATATGTATATACACACATATAGGTACATATACCTGGTGTGTCTATGTAATCAGTACATGTGTAGTTAGTACATGCATATGTAGATGCACTGACTACATATACAGTATATACATACCAATTATACATACATAGATTACATATACACACTGATAATACATATGTTTATGTGTGTATATATATTTATATATAGTATATATGTATATATAATATATATATATGCACTAACTACATACATACCTATGTATATACACCATCCTTGTTTTCACATGAAAATTGGTGGTATTTATCTGCTCTGGACTAGTTTATTCACAGTTCATCCCATGTCTTCATGGGTCACTTGCAAACGCTGATAAATAATTTATAATTATAGCTTTTGTAAAGCACTTGCTCAGCATTACCCAGTAAAGTACATAGTTTAAATATTATTACCCCTATTTACAGATGAGGAAACCCAAAACATTATAAATTCATGTTACAACAACCTGTGTCTGAGTCAGAATTTGAATCCATCTCCTGACACTAAGACCCTCATAATTCCCACAAGTCATGCTGCCTCTTAAAAGCAAAGAAAGAACTGTCTTATTTGAGGGGAAAGGCCAAAATAAAAGATACTCTAAAATATACTCTAAAAAGATACTCTCTTAAAAAGGTAGTAGGCATGTTAATTCTCAGGATATAGATAAATTGGTATGTATCTTAGTACAATATATTTTCCCATATGGGAACAGAAAATTCCATTGTCATATCCAACTATCATAGGACATAAAGTACATTAAAAAAGAGAGACTATATGACTGCTGTATAGTCATGATACCAGTTCTGTGAACACTCAAAATTATGTTTCTCTTTCAAACTTTTGGTTGAAGCCAATGGGTACACATAATTTATTCCATTACTTATGGAGGATAATGGTTGCTTTTGATCCAAATATAAAAGAAATAAGGCATGAGGTTTGCTTTTTTCAAGCCTTAAAACATAAATATGTTCCATTTTATTTTGAGTCTATTATACTCAGAACTCAATGTGGGTACCAGAGGACAAATTTCCCAAGACACACTCAGGGATAAATCATCCAAATATTTTCCCCCCAAATCAAAGGCATTTACAGAGTCGAGTAGCATGAACAATAGTAACAAAACATTCCTCCCATAAACTTGAAGCATACTTTCCCATGACTATACACAGAACATCAATGAAGAGGGTGGGAACACGCTTAGAGAACACTAGTAGGGAGGCACAGACATAGGGAACGGATGTGATGGCAAATTACCCAGGTGGTGCTATAAACCTGATGTCCTTTTTCTTTTTGGGGTGTCCTCTTGCTGCTGCCCCTAAGCTGGACAAGTGATGCAGCTGGGCTGCCTGGGCCTTTTTCTCTCTCTCCCTGTTTTGCTCTATATCTTGAACCCCAATGGCCAAGGCTGCCTGGACTCACAGAGCTCAGATTCCTTATAGCTGTTAACTTACTTCCTTGAGAGTGTTTTAAAGATTCAGCAGGGGTGCCAGTCCAGTCAATGGATAGTCCCCCTCTAATTTCATCAAACTCAACTGAAAGATTTCTTCATACCTTATTAAAGAATAACAGAACCTAGACACTTCTTTGTTGCTCAAGACCTTAATATATGTCTCTTTCACCTGCCTCTTACCTTGTATAATTTAATCAGTGGAATTGGGGTGGGAAGTAGTAAAGTGATAAAATGCCTGAGGACCTTTGCAAATTTAACCAGTAAGAAGCTTAGAAATGTCAGAACCTTGACATCTTCACATACACTCTTAACTCCTTAAATTCTGGTTTTTTGCTTCAACACTCAAATGAAACTGCTTTGTTCAAAGGTACCTATGATATCCAGTCACCGTATCATATAGCTTCTTCTCCATCCTTATCTTTCTTGCTGTGTCTGTTGCTTTTGGTACCTCTGATCACCCTTTCCTCCTGGATACTCTCTCCTTACTAGGTTTTCTCCATTCTGGTTCTTCTCCTACCTGTCCAAGAGCTCCTTCTTTGTAACTGACTGTATCCTAAGGCTGTATCCTGGACCCTCTTTTCCTTATATACACTCTTTCTTGGTGATTTCATCAGATCTCATGGGTTCAATGATCATGTCCAAACAAATGACCCACAGATTTATCCATCTACCTATTACCTACTTATCTATCTGTCTATCTATCATCTATCTAGATATTGTTGTTCAGTATTTCAGTTTTGTCTGATTCTTCATAACCCTGTGAACCAACTGTCCATGAAGTTTTTTTGGCAAAGATACTGGGGTGGTTTGTCATTTCCTTCTCTTCACTCAAAGCTAAGTCAACAGCAAATCCTGTCACCATTTCCCTGATGTCATGGTCCTCTTTGAAAAGGAAGGAAAAACACAACCTGTGAGTAGTCCGCGCTGCCTGAATGGGGACCCAGCCAGTTGAGTAACTCAGCTCATCCTCTCCTTTTCCCTCTCCCTTTCTCTCCCCCTCTCTTCCTTCTTCTCTCCAAAAGAAGGTAAATTTTGATGATCAGAAGCTGCCCAATTAACTGACTAGATTTCTTCTTTCCTTTCTTCTTACCTTCCTTCCCTCCTTCCTTCCTGTCTTCCTTTCTTTCTTCCTGTCTTTTTTCTTTCCTTCCTCCTCTTTCCTTCTTTCTTTCTTCCTTCCTTCCTTCCTTTCTTTCTTTCTTTCTTTCTTTCTTTCTTTCTTTCTTTCTTTCTTTCTTTCTTTCTTTCTTTCTTCCTTCCTTCCTTCCTTCCTTCCTTTCTTCCTTTCTTTCTTTCTTTCTTTCTTTCTTTCTTTCTTTCTTTCTTTCTTTCTTTCTTTCTTTCTTTCTTTCTTTCTTACCTTAAACCCATTTCACTCTGGAGCTCAGAGATTGGACCACAATAGGTACCTGCCCAAGCTCCACTTAATGGCTATATTTTGGGCCCTCCTGGCTTAGAGTAAATCTCAATAGTAATTGTTTCTCTTTGGAACAGCAATCTTGAGGGTCTTTCATTCCCAGTTTGATTTTTTTTTACTAAAGGGGCTTTTAGTTTTTTTTTTTTTAATCTAAAGGGCCTTGACTCACTTCTTAAAGAGGCCTATTCACTGAATGAATAGGGTCTTACCTCACTCAAAGTAAGAACCTGAACAGGCCTTAGCCTAAAAAGACCAGGGTCTCCCATTCTATCCTGGTCCATCTCCAGTTGTCCTAATGAATATCTAGCTACTGGACCCAGATGACTCTGGAAGAGAAAGTGAGGCTGGTGACCTTGCACAGCCCTCCCTCACTCAAATCAAAGTCAACTGCAAGCCATGTCATCATTTTCTTGCTGTCATGGTCCTCTTTGAAACTAAAGGACAAACACAGCAACCAGTTTCACGCAGGCAGGCATTAAGTAAGTTGCCCAATGTCACCCAGAAAGTATCAGGTCAGATTTGAATTCCAGTCTTTCTGACTCCAGTCTACTGCAATACCTAGCTCTCATAGGTATACTTTTATATTTATATCTAGCCCCGGTTTCTCTCCTAAGCTCCAAGCCTGCATCTCCAATTTCCTATTGGATATTTATTTTCCCTACCTCAACTTCTTTTTATCCTTCATCTTATTTCTAAGTTAATATGCATCTATTTTCTCTTCCTCCCACCCCACCAGCAACCTAAATTAAATAAGCTGCTTATCCCAGACATCCAGGATGGTTGGAGAATTTTGGAGGCACCTAGTATAACCCCAAATAAACAGAAATCCTCTATCTATACTATCTCCCAAAAGTGACCTTGTAGCCATTGTTCCAAAATGTATTGGAGAATTCATTGCTTCATCATCCATCCTATTCCATTTTTAACAACTCTGATTGTCAGGAATGTTCCCTCCATGGAACAGAAATATGCCTCTGAAACGTCCATCCAAGCTCTCTGGATCCAGTCACAGCAATCCAATCCCCTTTTCCATAGGTGGTTATTCAGTCATTTTTCATTTGATCCCGATTCTTCATGACCCCATTTATGGTTTTCTTGCCAAAGACACTGAAGTGGTTTTCCATTTCTTTCTCCAATTCATTTTATAGATGAGGAAACCAAGGCAAAAAGAGTTAAATGACTTGCCTAGGGTCACACAGCTAATAAGTGTCTGAGGCCAGATTGAACTCATGAAGATGAGTATTCCTGGCTCCAGTCCAGGTACCACTGTGCTACCTAACTGTCTTTTCCATAGGATGGCCCCTGAAATACTTTAATAGCTACCGCATTCCCCACAGTCTCTCCTGCAGGCAAAGCACTCTGAGTTCCTGCAAATGATCACTGCATGGCATTGTCTCTGGATCAGATGGAATAACATGTGAAAAGCATTAGTCAAACCTTCAAATGCTAGTCACTATTATCATTTCTGTCAACATCATCATCATCATTGTTTTCTGAATGCACATCATGTCAGTGTCCTTCCTAAAATTCCCTAAAAGTGCTACCCATTTTCTTTATGCTCCACTTAAAAATTTACCTTCCCACCCTGCTGACTGCTGATGCCCTCCTGCTGATCTCGAGTGCACTTAGTGAAAATGCTGTAGTAAAATCCCCAGGTTTGGGAGGCACTTTGCAATCCCACAGTGGCCACACTAAAGTTGAGGTCATGCTTACTAGACTGGCCTCTGCTTATTCAATTATTTATGCCATTGTCAAATCAACTGGTGGGAATAGTGAAAGCTTTCATCGCCTATTCCTTCTTTGAATGTTAAAGTTTTTTGTTATGTGGTGAGACCTTCCTTTTTGCTTAACTCTTACTCAACTTGCAGGATGACAATCACTTTAGAGAATCTTTAAAATGGAGGACAAAGTTCAACTTTCCCTGCAGGCACAGGCCTAGTCTAAGGAACTCCAGAGCTCCCCTCCCTTGTTCTATCACCTAACAGTTCAGAATCAGCTTCCCTAATGAAGCTCGATGTGGAAACTACAGAAGAAGGTTTATGTATCTGGATAAAATCATCAAGTAGAGACTGATGATGAGGGAGGAGAGATAGATAAGAGCTCATCTGTGGAGAATCTGAAAATAACATTTCAGGAGCCAGGTGTTGGAAACTTGATTAAAGGCAATACTCCAGGCAGGGAAGCAAAAATTATCCAAGTAAATGTTTACAAAGCTGTAGTTTGTCTTTTATGAAGCTGCAGCTTCAAGGGGCCTGCACATGTACAAACACTCCCTGTAGCCAAAGGGTTAGAAAACTGGACACATAAAACCTGTCTTGGCATGGCAGGCATGATAGACCCTAGAGCAGAAGCCTATTTCTGAGGTTCTTCAAGAATGAAAGGTCACTAGGAAAAATATAAAGAACCATTTCCCCCACTATGTTTTTTTTTTATAATCTTGGCTAGTCAAGAGGCCCTACACTGGGATTAAGAGAACGTTGTAAAGTAGAAATGTGGAATTATGTATTTAAAACCAAACCAAGTTGCTAGGATTTGTGAGACTGCATAGGTAATTTGTAGGCTCTTTGACTTTGACTTTTATGCATGAAATACACCCAGGTGAAAATTGAGTAAACACTCTTGTCAGATATTTATTCCATCTCTAGTCTGTTTCCTCCATTATATCAGCTGGACTTTGTTTGTGGTAACTGCTCTAAAATGAAATGTATTTAAGGGACAATACAAAGTCAGAAGTTGACCACGTTATACTAACAACAAATCCAACAGGAAACAAGAGAAGAAATATAATTAGGGACATATTTCCTACAGAGCCATGTGTTTAATTTCTTTTTTGTACAGTTCTCAGTTTGATTCAACCAACATTTATTGAACACCCAGCACAATGGATGTAAGCAAAACACTACATGAGTGACCATAGATATGAAGACAAAGATAGATGAAAAGGGGTCCTTCCCCCAAGGAGTTTACTATCTAAGCAGCAGATATAGTGTATGCACAGCAAGTAAATCCAAGGCCAAAAGAAGATACAGAGAAAACTTACAGTTGGAGAGATTAGATGAGATTTTGTGGAAGAAGTCACTCATGGAAGGAGCCATGAAAGAAGATAAAAATTCCAAGGAGCTCTGATAAGGAGAGATAAAATTCATGCTAGGCTTTGGATCTAACCTGTGGGGATTCATAGAGAAAGAATACTGAGTCTGAGAAACAGCAAAGAGACCAGTTTGGTCAGAATATAGTACACTTGAAAAAGAATAATGTAAAATATCTGGGAAGGTAAATTAGGACCAGATTACAGAAAATTTTAAATGCAAAGATGAGGAGCTTCTACTTAATCATATAAACAATGGGAGCCATCAACAGGTTTTTGTTTTATTTTTTTATCAGGCAAGTCTATTTTGATAGCTCTGGGAGGGATGGATAAAATAATAGACATTAACATATACTTTTGCTATTCCCAAGTGAAGCTTAACCAATATAGATAGATAAATAGATAGATAAATAGATAGATAGATAGATAGATAGATAGATAGATATAAATCAATGACCAAAATTAAAGGAAGAAAAAGTCTAAAGACCAATAAATACCACATTTCCTGGCCAAGAGAAGAGAGGATAAAACCAACAGAAATACCAGTTTAAAATAGAATATGTTGGAAAACTTCATTACATAGAATGGTGACAGCTTATAAGAAGTAACAGAAAAAAATGTACAGAAAGTTGCTCAAGTGACTAATTAAGCCATCATTCTGAGGGCATTTAAGGATAAAACTGGGAGAACAATAAACATGAAAAGTAGAATTCTGACAAATCAGTCTCTTCATCAGTTACTGTACAGTAACCATACTTGTACTCAACATCACAGTTGTCCTTTTGCTACATGCAGTAGAAATGGTACCAAAGAAAATAAGTATGGCAAGAATAGCTGGACTAAACAAATTATATACAAAGGAGATGTGTGCTACAAGTGACACAATTTTAAGGATAGTGAGATGTCAATTCTTATGATATCTAAAGAGAAAAAGATAGTGAAATTTTGAGAAAATCAAGGAAAATTTCACTATAAAATAAGTTGATTAAAGTATTAACAAATACTGACATGTATACCTATTTCTTTTCTTTTCTCTGCAAGTTTTTTTTTTTTTTGTGAGAACAATCTCAAGGAATCCGTACTTGTTATATATATGAACAGGAAAGGACAAATGAAATTCTCTCACAAACAGCATCTTTATAGTAACACAATGGGCTGAAACATGCAGACAATACAACATCCCCATTAAACTTCTTGGGTTTTTTTTTTTTTATTTTCAATTAATACAGCAAAATATTGACTTAAAGGGTCTCCTATAAACTATTACCCATAAATATGTTAAAATAATAAAAGATTCTTTTAAAGATGTAATATTGATCATTTTCTTTTGAAAAGAATTTAAATTATTTTGGCGACTATATGGCATCCTGGACCTGGAATCAGGAAGATCTGACAAGTCTGCTCTCAGACACTTATGAGCTGTATGACCCTGAGTAAATCTCTCAAACTCTCTGCCTCAGTTTCTTCACCTTTAAAATGGGATAACAACACTTACCTCATAGCATTACTGTGAGGATAAATTGAGATAATATCTATAGAGGGCTTTGCAAATCTTAAAACACTATAGAAATACTAGCTGATATTAAGTCTCACTCAATCCTGGAATTAAATAGGAAGATGTGTGCTTGCCAAAGTTGTGTTTGCTGTCATGTAAAATATCCAATACTGAGTTGAAATGAAAGATGAGACCAAAATATAAACTTCACCTGCATACGTTTGACAAAATCCTCATAGAATAAAAAACTATTTTAAAGAACTACAGGGGTGTTGATATTATCATGTGAAACATCTGTAGCGGAGTGAGTGATTGATAGGCTGAAGAAGGCTAATGCTTTTGGCAATACTTCTACAGATCTCTTCTTCACTCGATGCCAATAACTACAGCACTGCTCTTAAAAGGCTGGCTAAATCATATGCTAAGGATATTTTGATTCACCAGTCTGAGGTTTCTGTAAGTTATTGGCCTATCTTATATACAATGCAAATAAAACAAACATTTATTTTATATTCTCTCTAAGGGACCTCTGTACTTTATCATCTCAGTTTCATTAATCATCCATCATTTCAGTGTCACCTACAGAAATCTGACTATGGAAAAGTTAGAAATGGGCTTTATCCCCATCTATATTGATGCTCAGGGTTGTCCAAACAGAAGTCAACTAAAATGAGGAAAGCCAGAGTTAATGGTACTTAAACTGGTGGCAATAAACCCTGCTAACTCTGGTGAGCTGGCATTGGCTCAAAATGTATTATTATCCCAAAAGAATATTGAAACATTCAAAGATGACTATTAAATTATATAATGCAGAGATGAAGAAGGAGGGAAACAGTGGCCTGTGCTTAGTAAAGTAAATAATTTTATGAAAAATGTCACTTGACACAAATGTGAAGAGGAAAGAATAAATAGGCACCACTTATTGCCAAATCCCTTAATTAAGGTCCTGTTTTTTGTCCTGTTATGAAGGCTAATCATTTAGTAATTTAAGAAAGTGCTTTCCTGAGAGCTGGCATTCCAAAAAAGAAGTGAGTTGGGGTGGGTACTGGACTGTAAGACAAATAAATAGAGCACATGGGATGGCTGCTAGCACAGGTTCACTCTTGATCTAGTCAGACAGGGAAGACACTAAGAAGTGGTTAATAATCTTACTTTATTCTAGGCTAGTTTTCTCAGAAGAGGATTGCTGATAATAGGAGGACAAAGTCCTACAACATTCCCCAATCACCCTTCTCACAAGGGCTGGCAAGAAATAGGGGGGAGGGGTGGCAAGTACCCCTATGTCTCGATGGGGTCAGTAAAGACAGGCACTACTTATGCATCCCCTAAGTCCCCTCAAGTTTCAATGGGGGCCAGTTGAGTCAAACACAGATTCCTCTCAAGCCTTGATGGGGTCCGATCGAGGTACGCAGAGCTTCTGTGCATTCAACCCTAAGGTTCCCCCTAAGCCTCAATGGGAGCCAGTTTAGGCACACACAGTATTTGTGTATTCAGCCCTAAGGTTCCCCATTCACTGACCAATAGCCACCTGTTTTATAGGGGAAACAGACAAAGAAGGCATATTACCAGCAATAGCCTCAGAAGTTTATTTCACCCCATCCCTCTATCTCACTGTGAAGTTGCAGTGGATGTTTATATTATTTATCATTATATAATATGGAGCAAGCATGGTGGAGATATTTTGAACCATAATTGTGGGAAAACTCATATCAAATACCTGGGAACAAGAGATTGTTATGGCTATGGATCCTGGAAAACTGAACTCTAAGAAATAATAACAAAAATCCACTTTACACACACTAAAATCCACCTTACTTATACTCAAATTCACCTTACTTACATGGACCTACTAAAGAAATTTAAAATAATGTTAATTTAAGCTCTCTTACAGAAAAGTGTTAGGAATGACAATGCCCAAAGAAGAAATTTCATTTAAGTAGAATGTTTTTGACAATTAAATACAAACATTTAGAAATTGATAATAGCTATTTCCATAGCTATTAGCTATATATAATATATACAAAATGTATATTTATACATGTGTATAATGTGTGTATACATAGGTGCATGTAGGAATAGGAACTGGATTTGTGATTTCAGTGTTATATGAGAAGAAACATAGTATTTCAGTGTAGGTGGTACCTCTTCTGTAACTTATAGTCTTAGGGAGTGTCTTAGAGCACTAAGATGTTAAATGACTTGTCCAGGGTCATACTGATATTATTCTACTGAGGTTGTCTTGGTTTTGAGGCTAGTTCTCTATCCACTAATTAAGAGGTGGGGAACCTGTGACCTCAAGGCCACATGTGGTCCTCTAAGTCCTCAAGGGTGGCCCTTTGATTTAATCCAAACTTCACAGAATCTCCATTTGTTCTGTGAAGTTTGGATTCTTGAGGTCACATATGGCCTCAAGTCTGCAGGTTCCCTACCACTATAATAAACCAACCTGCTCTACATACATAAGTACATTAGCCAATATGTCCATTCGTTGTGAATTTTCAACATTCTGCAAATGTTTGTTGAATGAACTGGTGAATACTATTGTCCTGTCGGACCTCTGGCAAATAAATTTTATGGCATTTGTTGCTTGGAATGTAATCTCTTTGAGAGGAGTTGTTTTATTTTTGTCTGTTTATCCCTAGTATCTGACCCAATGCTTGGCATGTAGTAGGTGCTTAGTAAGTTCAATGAACAAATGAATGTATCAGAAACCATAATTTGGGAAACTGAAGGGAATAAATATTTATACAATATCTACCATGTAACAGGCAATGTGCTAAATGTTTTTTGCAAATATCTCACTTAATCCTCAAAACAATCTATGAGGTGAATGCTACTATTATCTCCATTTTCCAAATGAGGAAACTGAGGCAAACAGTAATTAAGTGACTTGCCCAGGGTCATATAATAATTGTCTGAGACAAAGGAATTCAGTATAGAGCTCTACACACTGTGCCACCAGCTACCTCTAATTGGTAGAAGGAAAAAATACAGACTACTTTTCGAAGAAAAGTGGATGAAGCCATTTAAGCTTGATTTATAGGACTGTCGTGTCAAGAGAAAGGTAGGAAATGACTGATTCCTGTGCTTGTTTTTTCAGCTGTTTATCTCTGCAAGAGAACCATGCAAAACAAAGCCCGACTGGAGCTGGCAGATTATGAAGCTGTAAGTAACTGACCTTGGATCTTCTCTAGAGCATCCAATAAATCAAGACCTTAAGCAAATTGGAGCACGGGTTCTTTACCTTGCGCTCTCTTCACTTGACACCTTCAAGGATTTGTGGGATCGGGATTGGGCAATGTGAAGAGTTTATTGATTCTGCCCATATCCTGCCCTCTCTTGCCCCATCCATCAGGCTGTAGAGGCTCTAGAACACAAATCAAGCAACAGCTATCATGAGTGGACTGTGCTGATATCTGAGATCAAATCTCCATTTTATCCTCTGTAGATAGTGTTTGTACGCAATAGTTTGCATGTTGTCTCCTCCATGAGATATAAAGTTCCTTGAGGGCAAGGACAGCTCATGCCTTTCTTTGTATCCCAAATGTTGACACAGCGCCTGGTCCATATTAGGTACTTAAATAAATGTTAGTTGACTGAGGTCAGAAGTCCATAGATTTAGGGCCAGAAGGGCATCTCATCTGACCTCCTCATTTAACAATTGAGGAAAGTGAGACCCAGAGATATTAAGTGACCTGCCCGACTAGTAAATGACAAAGGAGGATTTGAACCCAGGTCCTTTGACTCTAAATCCGGTATTCTTTCCAATACCCCACACCACCAGCTTTGAGTTAAAGATCATTATGGTGAGGGAAATGGCCTCTATCAATAGAAAGACTTCAGCAAGAACCCAATTTCTTTCTTTTCAGATATTAAGCAAGTTAGAGATCATTGAAACTGAGGCAAAGAATGAGAAAGGAGTGTGAACAAAGGTCAGCCTTTGATTGCACGCCAGGAAATTTGGTGTCCTGGCTTGTAAGCTAATCTATAGTCATAGTTAATTTCCTATTCCTTGGTGTGAAGTGGGAGCACTGACAGATGCATCGATTGTATTTCTTCAATTCTTCCTAGCATAATTCTGAAAACAAAACAAAAAATCTTTACACAAACTGCAGGTATGTAAGGTTTTTAATTACACTTTCAAAAGTCATTTTTTAATAATGGTAAAACTGTATAAGAAAGCTTTTATTAAGGCTTAGATGCATACATGTATTATTTTAATAACTCTACATCTGGCTTTTCAACTAAACCTAACTATAAGTAACCTATAGCAGAAAGATGTGGTCTTAAATGTCCTTAATCTGTGATATATTTTCAGGAGAGCTTGGCTAGACTACAACGAGCATTTGCCCGGAAGTGGGAGTTTATTTTTATGCAAGCAGAAGCACAAGCAAAGTGAGTATTTGTGAGTCACACTTATTTGTGCACAATGATGAGGTTTTTCCCTTCCAAGAGAAGTATGGTAATTAATGTTTATTTCTTTTACCACTATATTGTTCACAGGGTTGACAAGAAAAGGGACAAGATAGAAAGAAAGATTCTTGATAGCCAGGAACGAGCATTCTGGGATGTACACAGACCAGTGGTAAGTAAAGGCATGAAACATTTTTCAAGTCTATCCATTTTGAAATGAGAGGTGTGGGAGATTATTTGATTCTCACATTGTTCTGACAAGTAGTAAAATGTGACTGCTTCTTTCCAGAAGTAGGCCAGTGTTTAGTAGCATAATATCTGGTTATTTTATTAAAAGAAAATACAATCTTATTCTGTTCAGGTGTGGTACTGATGGTTTTAATTGAATCTCTAGAGTTCAAAATTTTAAGGGTTCCTCCTAAATATTTTTATGTTAAGAAAAGAATATTTGCCTTGCAGTTAAGAGAAACATGAATTTAAATCTCACCTCTGACATACTAATTTTGTGACTATGGGCAAGTCATTTAATCTTTTTTTAGCTTTAGTTTTCACAACACTATGGTGGGAACAAATATATTATACCTATCTCACAAGGTTGTTGTGAGCCTCCAAGGAGATAATGGGTAAAGTTATTTGCAAAGCTTGAAACAATACATACCAACTCTTGTTCTCCCCTCCCTCCCTTCATCCTTGACTCTGTAGTTGATTAGTTCAAGAATACACTATCAACTAGCCATGAAACTTACTTCCTTGTAGTCCTAAGGACTCTGTGTTTATCTGTCACACTCCAAAAATGGGTTATCCCCACCATCCACTGTGATCCTGGAGAGTAACCCAATCATGCCAACATATGTGCTTCATGTTTAATTTATGTTATCTAATCACAAGTGAGTTTTCATTTCTGCACAACAAGCCTTATATTTTTCCTGACTCTTTTCTATTACATATCTCTGATAAGAAATAAGCCTTCTCTTTGCCAAAGCTAATCCTTCCATTTGTGCCCTCAGTCCTCTCTTCTGCTCTCTCATCTTTTCTAGGAGTTTGTCATACCTATCAATCATACCTTTTCTTTCTCTGATCTTCAATATTTGCTTATTCTCTCTTTTCTCACTATCTATCCATCTAATCCAACTATCTATGAATGTTTCTCCTATTCTTAAAAAGCCTTCACTTCACCCTGCCACTTCCTCAACCTACATTTCTTTTTCCTCAAATAGCAACATTCCTTTAAAAATTGTTTAAACTAATTACTTACATTTCAACACTTTACACTCACTTCTCAATTCCTCAGTCTAGCTTCTGATTTCACCACTTGACTGATAGCATTTCCTTCAAGTTGTCTGCAATGATCTCCTTTAAAAAATATTTTTATTCTATTTATTTATTCTATTTTTGTTCCATTTATTTATTTATTTTTGAGTCCCAAATTCTTTCCTTCTTCATTCCTTCCCCCACCCACTAAGAAAGTAAGCAATGGTATCAATTAAACATGAAAAATCTATTCAAAACCTATTTCCATATTAACCATGTCACGAAAAGCAAGGAAAACAAAGAAAGTGAGAAAATTCTACTTCAATTTGCACTCGGTTTGTCAATTACCTCTCTGAAGGTGGATGGCAATTTTTAGCATGAGATCTTAAGGACTGTCTTGGATCATTTTCTTAATCAGAGTAGCTGTATTTCATAGTTAATCACCCTTAAAATATTGCTGTTACTATGTACAATATTCTCATGGTTCTTCTCACTTTACTTTGCATTAGTCCATATAGATCTTCCCAGGGTTTTCTGAAAAGATCCTCTTTGTCTTTCTTTTGGCACAATAATATTCCAAAAAATCATGGCACAACTTGTTTGACCATTTTCCCAAACTGATGGACATCCCCTTGATTTCCAATTCTTTGCCACCACAAAAAGAGCTGTTATAAATATTTTGGTATATACAGCCTTTTTTTTCTTTTTCTTTGATGTTTCTGGGATACAGACCTAGTAGTGGTATTGCTGAGTCAAAGGATCTTCCCAATTTTATAGCCCTTTGGGCATATTGTTTTGGGCAAATTGTTCTCCAGAATAGTTGGGCCAGTTCACAATTCACCAACAGTACATAAGTGTACCTACTTTTCCACAGCTCCTCTAGCATTTGTTATTTTCTTTTTCTGTAGTGTTAGCCAATCTGATAGGTGTTAGATGGTACCTTTGCATTGTTTTAATTGTAATTTTTCTAACCAATAGTGATTTAGAACGTTTTTTTCTTATATAGATAGTTTTTATTTCTTCTTCAGAAAATTGCCTGTTCATATCCTTTGACCATTCATCTGTTAGGGAATACCTCTTATATTTTTATAAATTTGACTCAGTTCCCTCTATATTTGAGAAATAAGTCCTTTATTCAAAAAGTTTGCTTTAAAAATGATTGATATTACTTCACCATCTGCAATACCTTTTTAGCAATATGAAGTTTCCCCGATTATCTCTTTTAACAAGGTCTATTTTTTCTTTTGTTTTGTCTGAGATCATGATTGCTACCCCTGCCATTTTTATTTCAGCTAAAGTCTAATAGATTCTGCTTCGGTCCCTTATTTTAACTTTTTGTATGTGTTGCTTTTTCAAGTTCCAAAGATCTCTTAATTAAGAAGCCCAATAGCCTTTAATCATTCATTATCCTTCTTGATTTTTCTATAGCTGTTGTCATTGATATCCTCCTCTAATACCTGGATAATTCCTCCTCTTTTAGCTTCTATGATATTGTTTTGTCTTTGTTTACCTTTTAACCCTCTGACCGCCTCTTTTCAGTTGCTATTGTGTGGTCTCCATTTTCCTTTGGTAAGTATCAGCATCATTAAAATTCTAGTGTAGGCCCTCCTATTTTCTCTCTATAGGTATTACCTCACTTGGAATATCATCAGTTCCAGTGGTGATACGTCATCATTAACTTTATCACTGATATCCATCAATCCAATGACCATCTTTGTCCATATGATTTCTAAATCCAGTCCCAATCTCTCTCCCAAGCTCAGCTTTTTATCAGCTATATCTGCTTGACATCTCTACCTAAACATACCTATGCCTCTCAAACTTAATGTCTAAAATGAATATCATATTTCCTCCAAAATCCATCCATCCTTCAAACTTCCAGCTTTCTACTAATGGTACTACCCACCATTCTTTCCTGCTTCACAAACTTACTTCAGAACCTTCCTGTTATCCTTATACCCAGTTAGATCGACCTATTCTCTCTTAACGTTCCATATTTCACAATCATGCCTTTGTAAAAGTGATCTCGCAAGGATATCATGCACTCTAGTCTCCCTCCTCCTTCTAGAATCCCTAACGATTCAAAAACAGCTTAGACTTTACCTTTTTCTTTCTACCTTCACTTCTCCCACTCATGATTACCACATTTCTCCCTCTCAAAATTGTACTTGCCATTACTCACTTGTTCATATAGTTTAGCTCCTGGAGACCAGAGATGATTTTGTTTTGGTCTTTGTATCTTCACTGCCCAACACTTTCCTATATAGTAAATGCCTAAAGATAAATGACGGTTCTTATGGCAATGATTTTTTTTAAATCTAACTTCATATTTAATGCATCAGTCAAATTGAATCGTCCCCTAAATTTCATCACAGTACTGAATGCTTGTTTCAAACCTGCCTACTTATAATCTTTCACCTATTGACATCATAAGTAATGAAATGGTTAAAAATAATTGGGCCAAAGGCAAATCTAGTTCATCTTATGATCATTGTTGTTCTATTGTTTTTTAGTCCCATCAGATTCTTCATGACCCCCATTTGAGGTTTCTTTTCTTTTTCTTTTTTGGCAAAGATAATGTAGTGGTTTGCCATTTCCTTCTTTGTATTATTTTACACTTGAGGAAACTGAGGCAAAAAGGTTAAGTGACCTGCCTGGGGTCACACATATAGTGAGTGTTGGAGACTGAATTTGAACACACAAAGATAAGTCTTTCTGACTTCAGGCCCAGCATTCTTTCAACTGTGCCACCTAGCTGCCCTCATCTTGTGATATTTATTATTTGGCAAGGTCATTATTTGCTTTACTAAAACTAATGGAGGTAGCTTACAGGCATAGCATATAAACATTCAATAAATCAATGGGGAAAGAATTAACTCATGTTTTAAATTTTAGTTGTGGCCTTTTTTAAGGAAACTATTGGACCTATCAGAGTTTTCATTTTAAGAATTCTTCCCCAATTCCCTCGCCATCTCCTCTTCTTCTCTTTTCCTGTCTTTTTATTTCCTTTTCACTCTTTTCCCTCATACTTCTATCTCTCATGTTCCACCCCTCTCCTAGGAATTAGGTAGCAGAATAGACAGTGCTGGACCTCAAGTTGGGAAGATCTGAGATAAACTTCTCCCTCAGATTCTTATTAGCTTTGTGACCCTGGGCAAGTTACTTAACTTCTGTCTGCCATAGTTTCCTCAACTGTAAAATGGGGATATTTTTTAATGTAAAATCCTCACAAGACTGTTGTTGTAATCAAATCAGACATTTGTAAAGCACTTAGTACAATTCCTGCCACATAGAAGGCACTTAATAAATACTTGTTTCCTTCTTTCTTTCCTTCTCCTAGTCTCTTATTTCTTCATCCTCTTACCTTTACTTTCTCCATCTCCTTTTTTGTCTTCCTTTGCTTCTCTATCTCACTTATCCCTCCCAATTTCTCCTTCTTTCCACTCCTTTCCTATCCTTTCATTCCACCACTCCCACTTGTTAATTATAAACTAAGGCTTCCTGAATAGTTGTCATTGGTCCAGAGCTAACCAGAGGCAAGGAACCCATCAGATCTCTAAGTCTAACTTGTGAAAGAAATAAAGAGAGGGGGAGGGGAGAAAAAGGAAGGAAAGAAGGAGGGAAGGAGGAAAGCAGGGAAGGAAGGAAGGAAGGAGGAAGGGAGGGAAAGACAAGTGTTGTAACAGTTAATGTCCAAGGTCTCTTCTGGCACTTAAAGTCTATGATTTTTCATGGGTATCATTGAAAAGAAGGAAGAAAGTATCTTTAAATATCTTTTGAACTAAGCAATGCTGTACTATAAGAAAACATTTATTCCTGGTTGACTCCCAAAATGTCAAAGCTAGAAAGGGCATTGGTAGAAAAATAGAGCCTATTTTCTATAACAAGGTAAAAATCTTATGTAAATCTTGCTCAGATCATTATGGGATGATGTACTTCTTAATGTAATTAGTGTTCATAATAGACTTGAGAGGTGAGAAAAATATCAGGGCTGATGGGAATTAGTACCTTAAGATTGACTTCATAAATACTCTTAAGGAGCAGACAAAAATTGCACTCAACATGTTGCTTTCATATATTCAGGTTTCAATGTTTGTGAGCTATGGAGCTATTAAATTCTATGTTGAATTTGCTTCTATTTTTGAATTTTTATAATTTCTAAAGTGGAACTTATCTGACTGACTTCTCTTTAAAAGAAAATTATGTCTGGTTTTATCATTCAATGTGCAAGGAAAACTTCATTTTAACAAACAAAATAAGTAGAACTCGTTAAGAAACTGTAACTGTATTTTGCTTATTGTTCAGTATCGTAAAATAATTTTCTAAGACTCCTTGATTTGGTCTCTATAAATTATATCTTTGTACCTAGCAATATGATCATTGAAAGACTATTTTTTTTTTTTTTAAAGAATTGTACTTGGGAGTTAGAAAGAACTGGCTTTAGCCCCATCTCAAAAATCAACTAATTATGTGATCCTGGGCAAGTCCATTTGGACTTTTAGGTCTTAGTTTCTTCATCACTGAAATGAGAACTTTGAACTCAACAATCTTTGAGATTCTACCAAACTCTCAATCTATGACCTTATGAATTATCACCCCATGATCTTACTATATGACACATAAATTGTGCTGCCAATTAGAGATTCACTTAGGTTAAAATTTTTCCTTTAAGATATTGATAGCCCTTGGGAGAGTTAAGCCTTCTTTCATTTAGTTCCTCAGGATTGATGAAGCCATTTATACCTTAGCGTAAGTTATTTTGATTGTTAATTAGATTATTGTTCTTCTTCAATGTCAGTCACACTGATAAGGGGAAGATAAGGATGTTTTTATTTGGGACAGGGGAAAAGAAGATAATTTAGATCTTATCAGTGTGAGGACTTCCTCTAATGGTGCCAATCAAAATGCACCCATGCCTTCTCTGTAATGTATGTGTATATTCTCCCATAAATCTGACATGGATGGTCCACCCAGTGTAATAGGGACTTCATAGAAAGTTCTTTCAATTGTAGATAGCAACAATGTAACAGCCAAGAACCAGGATGGGTAGGCTAACCATAAGTTGCTATTGGAGAAAAGAAGCAGGCGAAAGGATAGCACCAGAAAAGGTGAAATGGTTATATAGTGAGGGAGGAAAAGAATTTAACTGATAGTGGGAGGAAGAAAAAGAAGTAATTTTATAGTATGGACATTTGAGAGGAGGACAGTTCTAGGCAACATTACTGAAGTGGGAAGATATGTATTACCAGAGACAACTTGACCAGGGGATCTAGTGAAAAAGAGGGAAAGGAGGTAGGAGAATAATGTTGAAAGGGATATGGGAGGATACCAAAACAAACAATATATTTCATAATTTTAATATAGGTGACAGAACAGGGTAGTGAAAGGGTATTGGACTGGGAGACATGAGTTCTGGATTTTAGCCTAGTTTCTGATAATCAGTTGTATGACTTTGAGAAAGGCACTTAACCTTTTTAAGCTTCAGTTCCCTCATTTATAAAATAAGACTGCTAGGATTGTTGATGTCCAAGGCCTCTTCTGGCCCTTAGAGTCTGACTTTTCTTATGTATCATTGAAAATTATCTCCTGAACCCCAGGTTTCTACATTCAGTTCCAGCTATAATGTCCTTGGAACTCCAAAAAAGAAAGATTCCCCACCATTTTATTTTCTAGAAGAAAATAAGCAGTTTCCGGAATGTTCTGTATGTTTCTAAGCAAGGCAGTCCACTCACTTGACTGTTTCCCATTTGCCTTTTCTCACTGTATAACACTGTTGTTCTCTGGGACTTCTATGTATTGACAGAAGGTTAATTCAGAGGTTTAGAAACAATTTTATGTGCTTAAGAAATGCCAACAGTTTTCAAATTGTCATTTCCTCACAGACAGGAGCTGCTGTACTCCTGACTTGTTTTGTTTGTACTTTGATTTCTTCACGAATTTTAATGTGCAAAGGTGTTACTGTCAGTGACTTTGTAGTCTGGATGCTCCTTAAAAAGCTTTTTTTCTTGTTGTCTTTATATTCTTTCTTTTTTAATAACTGGTCCCTAGCACAGACATAAGGTTGCTAAAACTCTCCCTCTAGGAGCTCCATTGTAGGGAATAAAACTGAAATGTATCCATAACAGGGCTAAATAAATAGAACCATAGTAATGGGTCTGGGGATAGAGAGAATTATGATGAAATTCTAAGTGACTGAGTTGGTGCATGTCTCACTGATTTAAGTTTGCAGCTGTTCTAATCAGCACTTTGCAAAATACAGTTAGAGACTGAAGAGAGGTTCTCTACCCTTTGTTAATATATGTAGAAATCAGTCTTAAGAACAAAGTTTAACAGATGTTCATGAAATTCAGTCTGTTTTATACCAAGTCTTTTACCGAGCTGAAAAAATGCCTAGGCACAGTGTTGTTGGGCTTTTGTCAAAGAAGCATGGACAATGGGTCCGAATACATAGTTTCTCATCTTCCCACTGAAACAATCACTGTGCCCTTGAATAAGTTGCTTAACCATTCTGTACTTTTGTAACAAGGCTAAATCAATATCACCATGGTGATTAGCCTGGAGATAGAAAGATTTACCTATAAAATGAGGGTTGGATTAGATGATCATTAAGGTCCCTTCCAGGTCCAGGCACTATGATCCTATTATTGAATAGCATCTTTGGAACTTCTTGTTGCATCTGTAAAATAAAGGGGGAGGGGAGAATATGTGTGTGTGTGTGTAGTGTGTGTGTGTGTGTGTGTGTGTGTGTGTGTGTTTAGACTGGTTATTGTCATTAAAAGAATACTAAATGAGGTCAGAAATCCTGGGCTGAAAATTCACAACTGCAAATGCTAGAAGATATCAATTGGGACCAGAGAAACAGAATGCTTCCCTAAAATCCCACCTGAGTGAAAACTAGATTGATTTATTACAATCTGGAAGATACTAATAGGACATGGGCAAATAGCTTATAAAATGGACTCCATTTCTTATAAATGAGGAAATCCTTAATAAGGAAACTGGAAGTAATTGTTATAGAGAAAGAAAAAGAAAGTGCTACAATCTTTGTTAAAAAAACAAAGTAAAATATGTTATTAATATTAAATTATGTATTTTTTAAAGTCATTAATATCTTGGATTTTTGAGCTAGAAGGATCGGATTAATAATGGAGAAAATAGTTGTGGATTATCTCTGCTAGTCCAAAATTCTTCAATGCTTTGTTCTGTCTCTCCTTTGCTGATATTTATACCTTTAATTTTGTTCTCTTGTCTTATTACTATAGCTAGTATTTTTAGAATTATGTCAAATTACAGTAGAAATAAGGGGCATTTTTTTTTGCTTTGTTTGAGCAGGTTTTTAGTTTTTAGTCTTTCTGCATTGCATACAATACAAAACTTTGGATTGAAATATTTGCTTTTGATAATGAGTAAAGAAATTCTCTTCCATGACTAAGCTTTTTAAGTATTTTTTACATAAGTGCTATGTTTTATAAAAGTATGTTTTCCCATCTATTGAAGTAATCTTATTTTTGTTAGCTTTGTTATTTATATGATTATATATCATAAAATAATCATTTTCCTACTGTTTAACTATCCTTGACTTAAATTGCCTATAGGTAAGAGGGTTATAGAACATTGGAAGAGAAGATCCTGGGGGTGGGAGTTCATGTGGCAAATTCGTCCCCACATATTCTGGTATCAAGGATCCTTCCCTTCACCCTCCTTCCACAGGATATTACCAGGGAGTTGACTACTAAAAAAAAAAAAATTGCCTAAAAGTGCCATAGGCATAGGGATCACAGTGCTGTGTGAGAGGTGGGGGATGGGAACTGAAGCAGAAGGTCTAGGCGAGGATAAACCAAAGTTCTAAGAGCTACTATGTTGTTTTTTGTTTTATTTTCTGTAAGAATTACCTAATGACAGTTTTTTTCACTTAATCTCTTATAATTGCTGAAATTTCTGTATCTTATAGATGAATACTTCTATGGTGAGTTGAGAAGTATTGCCAGTAGAAACTTCTGCTCCACTAGGTGGTAGAAATTTCCAATATTCTCTAAATTATTTCCCTCTTATCCTTTTGTAGTTTGCAGATTGTTCTCTGTGATGGAGAAGATAGATGAATTTTGCATTCTCTCTGTCATCTCTTAAGATTGTTATCTGTCCTAAGCAGTGGGATTATTATCACTACCTTGTTTTCCTTCCAAATATAACTTTAAAATGTTCCCCTTTTTTGCTACTCTAGGGTAAAGGAGAGGTAAGCAGGAGAAAGGAAGTCCTTCCCCTCTTACCTGTCCAACTGATGGCATCCACACTGAGCACAGCAGACAGAAATTACCTGAAAGAGCACAGTCAAAAAGAATGGGAAAAAAGGAGAGAATTGCTCTGTCCTAACAGTTTTAAAGAGACAGGCAGGCAACCAAAAAGGCTATATCCCATCTGTGTAGTAGGGGATACATCTGGCTTCATGTTAGGTAAATTGGCATGTTCAAAAAGTCCGTTAAGGACAGCTCCATGTTAGAACTCCAAATACTCAGAGAAGACTAGGCTATACAAGCTATATACAGGATAAATTGGAACTAATTAACAGAAGGAAGGCAACGGGAGGCTTCCTATAGAACCTGGGATTTTAGCAGGAGCTTGAAGGAAACCAGATAACAGAGATGGGGAGCAAGGGCATTCCAGACCTGGGAGACAGCCAGTGGAGATGTCCAGAGTCCAGTCATAGAGTATCTTGTTCAGAAGTTATGTGCTTGGGGCGGCTAGGTGGAGCAGTGAGTAGAGTGCCGGCCCTGGAGTCAGAAGGACCTGAGTTCGGATCCAGCCTCAGACTCATAATACATACAAACAAAAACCTAGCCGTGTGACCTTGGGCAAGTTACTTAACCCCAATTGCCCTCCAAAAAAAAAAAAGTTACGTGCTCTACTTCTAATCTTTTTTACATAAAGATGGAAAAAATTTAACTTGTGTTGTAATGTTCCCTGTAATGTTCTCATCTTAGCTTCTTTAAATGGCCCCTTTTTCTTTCCTATCAGGGTTATTTTATCATCCCTCATATTTCTTTAGCAAGATTCTCTCGTAAAATAATAAAAATTGCTTACATATAGTATGTTATAGCTCTGAAATACTTTCATGGAAATCACCAAGTGTCATTTGATCTTCATATCAATAGGAGTAAATTTTTATAGTTTACAAAACACTTTTCTCATAATATTAAAATCATAGGATTTTAGAGTTGTACTAGATCTTGCAATTCCTTCATACTATTGATCAGTAAACTGAGACCCAGAAGAATAAAATGCTATGGTCCATGCCACCCAGTTAATTTTAGAGTCAAGACTGCTGACTTGATGTGACCTAATGAATTTTCTCAACATGAACTAATACATATTTTCCATTTGAATATTTTAAAATCTCATTTCCTAAAGTCACAGGTACGCATCTGGTCATACTCAACAATCCTTTCCTTGTTATTCACAAACTAAAATAGCATGGCCAATATTTTAGAAGGTGCCTCTTCTACTTCATCAATCAGCTGTCTTTTGGTTAGAATCAAGTCAAATACAAGTTGCTTACATTATTTCTCAACTTGGGGAAAGATGAAACAGTCATATAATAAGCCAATTCAAGAATTTATCTGTTCTCAGTTTAGCAAATTCAGAGATTTCTAGAAAATGTCCAGATTCCTTGTCAGTTCTGTATTTGATCACTGGACCAGTTTTGTTATTTTTATTTGGAAAATGTCATCTATGGCCTTTTTCTGGTTAGAAAACTTCTGGTACACTGTCATAACATCTGGATACATCCTAGCATTACCATTAAAAATTCTAGGTGATTTTGCATCATGAGTCCTTTGAAAAATCTTCTAAAATTCTAAAGGTAATGCTAGGAATATCCAGATGTTGTGACAGTATACTACAGACTCTTGCTACTCAATAGGCTTGGAGGGGAGGGTGGTAAGAGGGTAAGAATCTGCAACTAAAAACATTTTTTTTTAAAAGAAGATGATGCAGGGTTCAAATAGTTTTTCAAACATCATAGTTTCCTTCTCTGCTTAAATCTTGGCTCCTGCTCCCCCTGACTGGTTTCTTCAAGAACTAGCTCAAGGACTACTTTCCTTAGGTGACCTCTTCTGGTCGGCCCTGTAGCTAGTAGATAATCCCTTCTTAACCCAGGATCTACAGAACATACCCTCTCCCCATCAAGGGTTCTATAGATATATTTTAAAGCATCCATGAACTTTTATGCAAAAACAAATTACAATAATTTTTATTAATCTACAACTTAAATGTATCATTTCCTTCAATTACTTTAAAATGTTATTCTAAGAAAGGATCCTTAGGTTTCATTAGACTATGAATCCTTACTCTTAAGATTTCTTTTTATCTACTTGTATGCATCTTGTATATGCCTGACATCGAAGAATACTGCTTGTGTAACCTTGGCCAAGTCATGTAACTGCCCTAGATCGATTTCTTCATCTGAAATGAGGCTCAGAACTAGATGACCTCTGCCATCTCTCCATGAATTATGGACTACACATGTCAAGGTTTTGCCCCATTATAATTTAAGTTCCTTGAGGGTAGGGACTGTTTTACTTGCATCTTCACATTCTAACCTTAAGCAAAACCTTCATGAGGAGCTTGATATATGCTTAAGCAAATCCTTAAGTAAATGCTCAATGATTAAATGATTGACAAATTGTGGCCCTAGCCAATATATACATATATATATATATATTTTTAAAGCAATTGGGGTTAAGTAACTTGCTCAAGGTTACACGGCTAGTCATTATTTATGTGTGGGTGCTCATTTTCTGAGGCCGGATCTGATCTCGGGTCATCCCAACTCCGAGGCCGGCGCTCTTACTCACTGTGCCACCTAGCCGCCCCTTTAGGGCAATTGGGGTTAAGTAACTTGCCCAAGGTTACACGGCTAGGTTTTTGTTTGTGTGGATTAAGTGTCGGAGGCCGGCTCCAAACTTAGCCAATATATTTTTGAATAACTATAGCTGTTATTCATTGGTTTAGCTCAGTTATTGATGCCTTAATTCTCTAGGAATTATTAAATAAGGTATCTTTAACTCCATTTTTCCCAGTGACTATGTCCCTTGAAAGAGTCCTAGTCTCCCAGTGACTGGGTTTTCTTGCCCCTATACATTGTGCTTTGGTTCTGCTATCATATCCTCAAGGCCTTTTGGTGTCTTAAGTTATCATTTGTCATTAGATCCCCAGTACCTGCCACCCAAATTCCATAATACTAACTTCCCTTCCCCCATACTGTACCTCACAACCCCATCTTGGACATCTTTCTTCTTGTCTATACAAGAACAGATATCTTGGGCCCATTTTGGAACTTTATAATACTCATGTTGCATTTAGCGTTTTTCCCATTGTCTGACATCTTGTTCAGATCTCTGATGATTCTCTTATGCAGAGGGTATGCCATGATTTTTGTATCAACTTTAACCCATTCCATTCAGATAATATCTGAACTCAGATTCTTTCCTGGGGCTTGACAGTTGTGTTCACAATTATAGTCATGAGAATATAGATTCCTTGAGAGTAAGAGCTGTTTCATTCATAGTATTTGTATCCTCATCATTTAGCACAGTGCCTGATACCTACTAGTTGCATATATTCCATGCTCCTCACCTGGCCTTTTCCTGCCTTTGGACAGAGGTGAGAAATGCCATTCCCTCAAATGTAATTCTGCTTTGCTTGCCTCTTTCTTTTTTCATATGAGGAAGACAGAGACTCAAATGAGATAATATTTGTAAAAAGCACTTAGCAAAGTGCCTGTAGCTTCTCATAGAGCCTATATAGTAGGCTTTATATAAATGTTGGTTCCCTTCCCTTTCTGAAAAATGGAAATAGCCTTTTCACAACATAATTCTGAATATTATCCTCCCTAAAAACAAAGTTCTTTCTAGATGACTTATCAGAATCACTTCTGTTTCTATAAAGGAAAAAAATAATTTACAAATATACCCATACATTTTGGCTTAGTTTAACTACCTTATATTCACATCAATAGTATTGATGATCCTATAAATTAGATCTCAAGGTAAGAGCAGAATGACTTATTGACTTGTTTAGCTGTTAAGTAAAAATTTGTGATGGTTTTGACACATTTTAGTTTATTTGGGGGAGTAGGAAATGTGTCATGTCCCTAATAGATGCAAAGTCTATTCTCTGTTCAAGATAACACACGTATATATGATCCTGACAAAACTTCCCTTTCCTCAAGATCACCACAAAGGAAAGCAATGTTACTCTTTGGGATATCATTTCTGTGAATTCATTGTTTTGAAACAAGGCATATATACATATTCATGAACACAGATATGTATGTGTGCTATACATAGATGTGGACATCAATGCCTATATATGTGCATATACATATTTTACCTACCTGCATGTGTCTATACATACATATATGAATATATGTATATGTATACAATAGCTTCTTGTTATTCCATCTTTTGTGACATTGTGACCCGAGGGACCATACTATCTGTGGGATTTTCTTGACAAAGATACTGGAGTGATTTGCCATTTCCCTTTCCAGTGGATTAAGACAAACAGAGATTGAGTGATTTGCCCAGGGTAACGCAGCTAGTAAGTGTCTAAGGCCAGTTTTGAACTCAGAAATTCCTGATTCCAGGCCCAGTATTCTATCCACTGAGTCATCTAGCTGCCTCCATGCTATAGTTATGCATATGTAAATATTCATAGATATATATGTGTCTATATGTGTGTATATTTGTAGTGTCTTTCCCTACTTCTGGATGTTCCAATGTGTATGTGTATGTAGGAAAGTAAGGAAGAAGAATATAGTTCACCCACTGTGCTAGTGGCATTCAAGATACATCTGATAATGACAAAGAGGAACATGAAAGGGTTCACTACTGCCAAAGGAGTCTATGAGACCATAGGAGATAAAAATCCTCGAGAAGAATTTTTGATGATTATTCACAGGGTTTATCAACAAAGTTTAGAGTCTTGACCCTGTGGATTGAATGCAATATTAAGGAAACAAGTTCTTTAGTTGTTGATGGGCAGATACATATATATATATATTTTTTGGTAATACACATATACAGAGTAATTTTCGTTTTTAAGTTTTTTCGCCTTCAATGAAGATATATTCTTTTGAAATTGCCCTCCTAAAACAATATACATTTCTTTCACTATCATCTTTCAGTATTTTTAGTGATTTGTCATTTTAAATCTTTGTCCCTACTATACAATGGTACAGAGACATGTGGCATTAGGTCACACGTGATGACATTAGGTGTTAGATCTTGAGTATGAAACATGGATCCTTATATTTCATCAATTAGTTTGGTGAAGATAGAACTTTTAATTTTTAAAACAACCTGTGAGTCTACATGAATCTTGTATTTCTCTGCCTCCTGGAATCTTTGATTGTCTTAAATTTAGTAAGCATTTATTAGAGACAACTAGGTGGTACAATAGAGAAAGCACTGAACCTGGAGTCAAGAAAACCTGAGCTCAAATTTAGCCTGTCACTATCCAGCTGTTTGACCATGGATGAGTCACTTAATCTCTGTCTATTTAAGTTTCTTCATCTATAAAATGTGGATAATAAGAGTATCTACCTCCTAGGGAGATGGAAAAATGAGATGATATTTGTAAAATACTTTGCAAACTTTAATGCATGATATAAATGCTAACTATTATTGTTGTTATTTATTATTATTATTATTTTGCATACCTACTAAATACAGAGCATTGTGCTAGGGACTATAGGAAATCAAAGTTTAGATAAGATAGTTCCTGACCAAAAAGAGTTTACAGTCTAAAAAGGATATATAACATATATTGAAAACAATAGCACATTGATATGAATGTGAAAAAAGTGTTGGTGAAAGAAAGCTGTGACCATTTTAATGAATGACCAATTACAATGAATTTACAAAATTTAAGTCTTCGTTTGGAAGTGTCTGAGTGGCAGATAGTCTCAAAGAATGCAAGCATGCCTACTTGCTTGCTGAGAAGACAATAAGCAACTCCTGATTTGTCCCCAGTGAGTGGGACTGCTTTTAGGATGATTGGCCCTCAATAGAATGTACTCTTCTCAGAATAGCCGCCCCTCTATGTGATCTATAGAAGTGAGTTGACCATCTTGTTCTCTCCTGCACTCTCTTTTTGCTGTTCCCTTTTCAGAAAACAGGCCACCATTCAGGCAGAGTGAGCCTGATTCTGGAATGAAAGAAGCTATCCATGGTGTAGGAGCAAGCTTAATAACATTCTCTTTAAAATTGTCCTTTTCTTATTGCTTGAAGTCAGAAAGTACCCTTGTATCCCAGTACCCTTGTTTCAAATTGTTTACTGCTATATAAAGGATGATATTGCCTAGTTTTTAATGCCAGACGTTGTGGGAAAGTTTGTAATTAATAAACATTCTATCCTTTGGCATGTAAGTTTTTTTTCTGTCCACTGATATATAAAAGAATGATATAGGGAAGGCAAAAGGAGGACAAAAGAGAGAGAGAAGGATGAATGGATAGACACACATAGACACACCTATCTATATATTTTTGTGGAGGTTGGGGTTTAGATAGATAGATAGATAGATAGATAGATAGATAGATAGATAGATACAGACACACACATATGTGTATATATGTTTATGTTTGTATATGGACGTTAATAAAAGGGAATCACTTCTAAAAGAAGCAATGGCCCCTAGCTTAGCTAACTAGTTTTTAATAAAACTTTGAGCATTCCTGCTTTTCTAAAGCAAAGTGCTTCATATTCTACTACAATAGCATCCTCTCGCTCCAGCCCCCAAAGGTTGGAAATGTCTGCATTGAGGCAAAGGCACTTGAGAATTCCATCTGCTCACAGATGAAATGAGTGGAGCTTTGTCCTAGCGTTTCCCAGCCTAAGAGATAGTAGCAACCAGGATGCTGTTAAATTTCAGTACATGGGGGGGCAGAGCCAAGATGGCAGAGTAGAAACAGCTCATCCAAGCCACTCTGACCCCAGATTCCCCCCAAACTATGTAAAAGGGGACTCTAAACAACTTCTGGAGCCCCAGCACCCACAGAACGACACAGAGAAGCTAACCTCCCGCTGAGGACAGCCCAGCAGGCCTGCAGGAAGGACCAGCGCAGCAGTCTGGGAGCCAGCAGCATGCAACGCGCAGAGCGCAGGAAGAGGAGCCGAGCTGAACCCAGGTCCCTGTGAGCCGAGGTTTTAGCCCCAGGGCAGCAGGGCCAGCAGCCAGCTGGAGGAACCCCAGAACACCAGTAGCCGTGGCAACTCCAGAATTATCAACATAGACATGCCTAGGACAAAGTAAGAGGTTAGTGTCCTATGGACTTTGGGACCTGTATTTGGGGAAATGCATCGGCTCCCTCCCATGGGGACTAGAAGCCTCTGAGGAGACACTCCATTTGGTAGTTTTCTGAGGCAGCTCCCGCTCCCAGCCTGCAATTCATTGTAGGGAGATCCAGCGATCAGTCTTAGGGGGGTAATCGCTCTTGCTTTAACCTCCCTGGATCTGGATTGTGATCTAGGGTGGAAGTCGTGGGTGGGTTTACAGCTTGCCAGAAACGGAAGTTGCCCCCCACACGTTCGGGACGAAATTTCCTCTATCTGGCCTTAAAGCCATAGTGTGGTAACAAGCCCAAAAGTTAAGTAATTAAGTGGCAACATGCCAAGGCAAAGGAAACAGAAAAATGCAACCCTAGACTCCTATTTTGGGGGCATAGAGCGGGAAAAGGACTGTGAGGTCAGAAGTCCTGCTCCAAAAGCCCCAGGGGAAAACATGAGCGGGTTGCAGGCCATAGAGGACCTTAAGAAGGACTTAAAAATCAAATAAGAGAAGTGGAGGAAAAATTGGAAAGAGAAATGAGAAGGATGCAGGAAAAGTATGAAATGAGGGTCAACAGCCTGACTGAGGAAAAACAACACCTTAAAAAATAGACTAACTCAAATGGCAAAGGAGGCCCAAAGGGGCAATGAGGAGAAGAATGCCTTAAAAAGTCGAATTTGCCAGATGGAAAAAGAATCTCAAAAGTTCACTGAGGAGATTCATTCCTTCAGAGTTAGACTGGAGCAAATGGAAGCTAGTGACTTTATGAGAAATCAAGATGCTGTTAAGCAGATCCAAACAAATGAAAGATTAGAAGGCAATGTGAAATATCTCATGGGAAAAACCACTGACCTGGAGAATAGATCCAGGAGAGACAATTTAAAAATTATTGGACTACCTGAAAGCCATGATCAAGGAAAGAACCTAGAAATCACCCTTCAAGAAATTCTCAAGGAAAACTGCCCTGATGTTTTAGATCCAGAGGGCAAAATAGAGGTTGAAAGAATACACCGATCACCTCCTGAAAAAGATCCCAAAAAGAAAACTCCCAGGAATATTATAGCCAGGTTCCAGAATCCCCAGATCAAGGAGAAAATACTACAAGCAGCCAGGAAGAAACAATTTCAATATTGTGGAAACACAATCAGAATAGCCCAGGACCTGGCAGCTTCTACACTGAGGATTGAAGGGCATGGAATATGATATTCCAGAGGGCAAAAGAACTGGGAATGAACCCAAGGGTCACCTACCCAGCAAAACTGAGTATTTTGTTTCAGGGGAAAATATGGTCATTCAGTGGAATAGAGGACTTTCAAGCATTCTTGAGGAAAAAACCAGAATTGAATAGAAAATTTGACATCCAGACACAAGAAGCAAGAGATGCCTGAGAAGGTAATCAGGGAAAAGAAATCAAAAGGAACTTATCAAAGTTGAACTATTTACACTCCTATATGGAAAAACAATAACTGTGAGTGATGATATCTTTCTCACTATGAAAATAATGGAAGAAGGGTGTGTGGTCATATGAATACATATGTGAATGTGTGTGTATATGGATAGAGGGCATAGGTTGAATTTGTTGGGAAGGGAGAATACTCAAGGGATGAAATTATGAGGTGAGAGATGAAAGTAGCAAGAGGAGATGGGGAAAGACAGGGTAGGGTAAACTATCTCATTTAGAAGAAGCAAGGGGAAGTGGTTGCAAGGGAGGGGGAGAATAGGAAGGGAAAAAAAAGGCAAATCCACATTCTCATTGAATTTGGTTCAGGGAGAGAATGACATACATACTAAATGGGATATCTCAACCTGCAGCAGAACAGGGGGAAGGGGGATGAGAGGAGGGATGATTGATGGGGAAGGCGTATCCTTGGGGGGAGGAAAGGTTGGAATTACCCACTATAGAAGAGGGACAGGATCATGTAGGGAATGGGCCAGGTGGGGGGTGGGATGAGTGGGAGGGAATTATAAGCAGCCTTGTACAATATATCAACTATGATAATGTTTTGCATAGCTAGACATGTACAACATATACTGAATTACTTATCTCCCAAGAAGGAATGGGTGACAAGGGAGGAAGGAAATGGATCTGAAATTCGAGGTCTTAAGATTAAAAGTTTCAAATATATATAAATACTATTATTAATACTCTTTTGCTCACAATTGGGAGATAAGATGTGCAGGCATTGGGACACAAAGATTCACCTTCCTCTAATGGAAAAGTCGAAGGGGGTATGGGAGAAGGTATGGGAGAGAGCAGACTGGAGGAAGCGATATCTTGTGGGACTGCTATTCTGGGAGGTTGGGTAGGGGAATAACGGGGGGAAAATGATTGCAACTCAAAATCTGGCAGAAATGAATGATGTAAAACAGAAGTTAATAAAGCATTTGTTTAAAAAAAAAAATTTCAGTACATGACAGGCAGAACTGTGTGGGTCCATTGGATCCAGGAAAATCTTTTGTTATGAAGAGCATTCTTGAACTTTAAACTTCAGTTTGGAGAAGGGAAGATTTTGAAGGTCTACTCAAAATGATCCTAGAATCTCCAAGTCAGACAACGGGTTCTATAGGGGATACTAGTTTTGTCACATTTTGAACTAGGTTATTTCTGAAACCCATTATAACTGAGAAATTCTATGATTTTTGTCTTCTATGACCTTTCTTCATGGATCTGTCTATTCAATATTATAACTACATTATGGATCATAATAACTTTGATGAAAGCTAGAGTGGATTTCATAGGTAGAAACAACCTATACCTATAACTCAATGACATGTGACATTGTATGTCACAGTCAGCATATGATTTCCAAATTTCATAGCTGTCATTGACAAGTAAATGAGGTAATAACATCTGCGTGCCTTTCTTATTATTTTCTAAAGAGCAAAATTAATAACAGAATGCCAACTTACAAGTAGCCCTTGGACATTGCTGATGAAAAATATGAAATGGGGGGGCGGGGCAGAGTCAAGATGGTGGAGTAGAAACAGGACTTCTGAGGGGCTCTGGCTTCCACTTCCCCCAATTCATGTAAAAGGTGAATCTGAAAAAACTTGGAGCTACAGAACCCACAAAATGACACAGAGAAGGTAACCTCCTGCTAAAGACAGTCCAGCCGGTAGGCAGGAAGGGACCAGCACAGTACTCAAGGAGCCAAGCCCAGACCCGCAAGGCAGAGGTTTTAGCCTAAAAGCAGGTCTGACCAGTCTCTGGCTGGAAGGACTTCAGATCACTAGCAGCTGTGGTGGGTTCCAGAATTATCAACACATAGATGCTAAGGACAAAGTGAGAGGTCAGTGCAGTGTGGACTTTGGGATCCAGTAATTTGGGTGCGTGTCAGCTTTTGCCCTTGGGGTAAGAAGAAGCTGAGGCACAGCAGCCTACCAGCCACACAAGGCTGCTTAAGCTCCTGGCCTGCAGATTGTAGGGGGACCAAGCAATCAGTCTGAGGGATAATCGCTCTTGCTTTAACCTGCGTGTATCTGGATTGCGGTCTAGAGTGGAGGTCCCAGGGTGTGTGACCAGTTTGCCAAAGTGTATGGAGGGTTTAGAGAGGGCACCCAACTATTACTTCTGGCAGCTGAGAAAACCCCAGCATTTGGGATGAAGCTCCCCTGTCTGGTGGCAGAGTCCCACTGTGGCAAAAATCCAAAAGTCAAGTAATTGAGTGGCAACATGAGCAAAGGAGGGAAGCACAGCAATCCAACTTTATACTCTTATTTTGGAGACAAACAGGATCAAAGCATGAAATAAGAGGAAGACAGTGAAATCAGAACTCCTGCACCAAAAGCTTCCAAGAAAAATACGAGCTGGTTAGAGGCCATAGAGGACCTTAAGAAGGATTTTGAAAAGCAAATAAGAGAAGTGGAGGAAAAATTGGGAAGAGGAATGAGAACAATGCAAGAAAATTATGAAATGAGACTCAACAACCTGACTAAGGAAAATAATACCTTAAAAATAGAATAACTTAAAACACAAAAGAGGCTCAAAAAAGGCAATGAGGAGTCTTCTCAATGCCTTATGCCTTAAAAAGTCAAATTTTCCAGATGGAAAAAGAATCTCAAAAGCTCACTGAAGAGAATCATTCCTTCAGAATTAGATTGCAGCAAATGGAGGCTAGTGACTTTATGAGAAATCAAGATATTAAACAGATCCAAACAAATGGAAAAATAGAAGGCAATGTGAAATATCTCATTGGGAAAACCACTGACCTGGAAAATAGATCCAGGAGAGATAATTTAAAAATTATTGGACTACCTGAAAGCCATGATCAAAAAAAGAACCTAGAAATCATCCTTCAAGAAACTCTCAAGGTAAATTCCCCTGATGTTTTAGAACCAGAGGGCAAAATGGAGGTTGAAAGAATCCACTGATCACCTCCTGAAAAAGATCCCCAAAAGAAAACTCCTAGGAATATTATAGCCAGGTTCTAGAATTCCCAGATCAAGGAGAAAACATTACAAGCAGCCAGGAAGAAACAATTTGAATATTGTGGAAACACAATCAAGATAACACAGGATCTGGCAGCTTCTACACTGAGGGATCAAAAGGCTTGGAATATGATATTTTGGAAGGCAAAGGAGCTGGGATTAAACCAAGAATCACCTACCCAGCGAAACTGAGTATCATGTTTCGGGGGAAAATATGGTCATTAAGTGGAATAGAGGACTTTCAAGCATTCTTGATGAAAAAAACAGAGTTGAATAGAAAATTTGACATTCAGACACAAGAAACAAGAGATGCTTGAGAAGGTAAACAGGGAAAAGAAATCATAAGGAACTTTTCAAAGTTGAACTATTTACATTCCTTACATGGAAAAACAATAATTGTAACTTATGAAACTTTTCTCAGTATGACAATAGTTGAAGGGAATAGAAATGTGTGTGTGTATATACATACATACATACATACATACATACACACACACACATATATATATATACATATACACACACACATATATTTATGTATATATGGTCTGTATAGGTTGGTATATGGACGTATGAATACATATGTGAGTGTTTGTATATATGTGCATAAGTATACATAGATAGAGGGCACAGGACCAATTTAATAGGAAGGGATGATACTTAAAAGGTGATATTAAGAGGTGAGAGAGGAATATAATGAGAGGAGATGGGGAGAGACAGAATGGGATAAACTATCTCATATAGAAGAGGCAAGGGAAAATGGTTACAGTGGAGGGGAAGAACAGGAACGCAAAAGGGAATCGGTCAACCTTATTCTCATTGAATTTGGCTTAGGGAGGGAATGACATACATACTAAATAGGATATCTCACCCTACAGGAGAGTAGGGGGGAAGGAATGAGAGGGGCCATGATGAAAGGGAGGGCAGGCTGGGGGCCGGGGAGGGAAGTTACAAACTCCCACTTTTGAAAAAGGACAGGATAGAAGTAGAGAATAGAACAAGTGGGAGGGGGGATAGGATAGAGGGAAATATAGTCAGTCTTTTACAATATATCCACTATGGAAATGTTTTGTATAGCTACACATGTACAATCTCTACTGAATTGCTTATCTTCCCAGTAAGGGTGGGTGACAAGGGAGGAATGGAATTAATCTGAAACTCAAAGTTTTAAAATCAAATGTTTAAATATATATACATCCGAAGGACAATCACAGGAAAGAAAGCTGTGTTCTATCTACATAGCTCCAGGAACAGAACTAGGATGGGAACTTCCAGGAATTCGGCTCAGTCATGTAACTGGGAAGTAAGATATACAGGCACTGGGGCATAGAGATCTACCATGCTCTACTGGAAAGTTGGAGGGGGTATGGAAGAAGATATGGGAGAGAGCAGATTGGAGGAGGGGGATATCCTGTGGGATCATTATTTTGGGGTGGTTAGGGAAAAACGGGGAGAAAATTTGTACCTCAAAATCTTGTGGAAATGAATGATGTAAACCAGAAGTTAGTAAAGCATTTGATTAAAATTTTTAAAAATTATGAAGTACGTTTAAAAAGTTGGAGGGTGTATTTATTGACCAGTACAAATACAATAAAAAAAAGATTAATATTAATATTTCCTTTGTATATCACCCTAATATATAAAATGCTTTAATAAGTTTATTCCAAAGTGTCTCTATATAAATATAATAGAATATTCAGGAGAATAGAAGCTCTTTGGAGAAATACCATGACAGTGAATAGAAACATGATTAGTCTTAGAGCAAAAAGATGTGGGTTTAAGTCCTACCTTTGACACATTTTAACTGTGTGGCCCTTTACTGATCAATAATAGTCAGTAAAAGTTTATTAAGCACCTACTGTTTTCTACACTGTACTAAGCACTTGGGATAAAGCAATGTAAAAGACAGTTCTTGATCTCAAGGAGCTTTCAGTCTAATGGGGAAAACAACTTACAAACTACCATTTATATACAAGCTCTACAGGATAAATTAGAAATAATCAACAGAGGTAAGATACTAAGAATTAAAGAAGAATATGAAAGGCTTCCTGCAGGAGATGGGATTTTAGATGGTTCTTGAGGGAAACCAAGGAAGCCAGGGGGCAAAGGTGAGAAGGGAAAGCATTTCAGGCATGGAGGACAGCCAGGGGAAATGCGAGGAGTCCAGCGATGGAGTGTCTTATTTGAGGATCAGCAAGGAGGTCGGTGTCACTAGGTCAAAGAATATGTGGATGAGATATAAAGTATGGGAAGACTGGAAAGATGGTGGGGGATTGGAGGAGGGGGAGAAGTGTGCATCTTTTCAGTGCTCTCAGACTACACTCTAAGATATCTTTGAGGTCCAGATGAGATTCAGATCTGCATCAGTGCAGGGAGTTTCTTCACTTAGAATTTTCTACACCAATGAGAACATAAGTCTGGACTATGCCATGCCCCCCAAGTAAAGGATCTTTTATAAGAATCAGTGTGACATGATTAAGGGATTGAATAGTATTTGAAGTGTCGAGCAATAAGATAATAACAGGGAACATCTCATACTCATATTATACAAAAACGATCTTGACAAAATGAATGAAGACAAGGTCAACAGATAGCTTTTCTCAAAACTTTAAGGTGAAGCTTTTCTTCACAAAAAACTTTAGAACTATCAAACCCAGAAGCCAGCAGTCCCACTTCAGTTACCCTAGATGTTAGTGACAATGAACCTGATCATTATAGATACTTGAACACCATTGTCTTTATTATAAAAATGGCAATAGGACATTTTATCAGCTGCCCAATGGTAGGAACAGTGACCTTTCCCTAACCAGTTTTATCAGGGCCTCTCCATTCACAGCAGGCTTGCTCATCCTGTCCTATGTGAAGGAGGCTGCCTCATCATCATCTGTTCAAAGGATGCTTAAAGTTTCAACTAGGAAAAATAAATATGGCACTTTCCCTTTCTCCAGTTTAAAAAAAAAAAAGAATCACTGACTAGAGTTAAGAAGTTAAATAGATACTAATACTACCTATGATGCTCACTAGCTTTGTAAATATGTGCAAATCACTTATCCTCTTGGAGCCTCAGAAATTTTAGACTCCAATTTATAAATAGATTATGACTTGTATTTGTGGAAGAAATTTTCATATTGATAGGAAATCTCAGATCCTTGGTTTATTGCTGACAAAAATCTCTCTTTTTTCCCCTTTATACTTTGCAACACAAATGGCTAAAAATAAAACAAAACAAAAAACATTTAAGGCAATTTATTCTCTATAGGGAAAGGGGCTGGACTTCTGATTTCATTGGTATAGGGAACTCTCAGTGAGGAATCTCCTTTACCAGTGCAGGTAGGTACTGTATTTGCAACTTACAGTGGTAAAGAACTGCTTAGAACACCAAGAGATTAAGTGATTTGCCTGCTGGAAGGGACCTCAGAGTTTATCTACTTTAATTTCATCATTTTATAGTTGATAGAACTGAAGTTCAGTAAGATTGTGACTTCAGTGCAAGGCTAAGTGGCAATGGGCACACAATAAATGCTCGGTGAATATTTAGTAAATAAATGGTGTTCGAATCAGAAAAATGAAAATGAGAGGTTCTCCTAAAGAAAAAAATCAATAATATAATTTTAAAATTTGGTTTGAGGGGACGGCTAGGTGGCGCAGTGAGTAGAGTGTTGGCCCTGGAATGAGAAGGACCTGAGTTCGGATCCGGCCTCAGACACTTAACACACACTAACAAAAACCTAGCCATGTGACCTTGGGCAAGTTACTTAACCCCAATTGCCCTCCAAAAAAAAAATTTGGTTTGAATTGAAGGCTTTTATGCTCTCACTCAAATTTACAGTCCTCAACTAGCATTTCTTTTTTCCTGGGAAGGCATTTTAGCATTTATTTATTTTTCAGTGACTTATTTACCACTGCTGGTGCCTACCAGATGATATCCATAATGGTCCATGGGGTCACATGCATAGTCCCCAGAATTTAGTCATTGTTATAGCTAACATTTATACAGTGCTTAACAATTTATAAAGTGCTTTGCCTTTATTATTTCGTTTGATCCTCACAACAACATTTTAGACATCTCATTCGATGATTAATTCCTTTATTTTCTCAAGGTTCTATGTTTAGAATGATCTTGCAGAAGATCCCAGGAAATCTGATACATTCTAAATGCAAAAATTAAGCAGAGATTATATGCTAACTCTTTACCCATTTTTGTGTATTCATGTTTTCTTACCCTTCTTCCCCAAATATGTCTGCCTAAGGAGAAAGAAACAAGTTTAGAACAGGCAAACATTCAACCGAGAGGCAAGTGTTCCTTTATCACCAGTCGTCAGACTGTTTAGTGGAATACTAAGTAGGAACATGTTTCTAGCTCTACAAAAAATATTCATTTTATTATACTAGGTGAGGCATTTTTTTTTTAACTTTAACTTTTTTGGTGTTTATTTTTTATTTCATTTTGATATCATGAGTTTGCTTTAAACCACGTATTAAAAAATATCCGAAAGTTTTGTTTTTTAAACACATCTTTGTATTTCCATTAAAATAGAAGCTTCAGATTAACCTCAAATTGTCCAGATTTATGGTGCAATTTAAATGAAAGATTTTTCTATTATCTAATTATATTTCTTCATTCATTATAGCTTCATAAATATAATTTACAATTATTTACCTTGGTTATGAAAAGGCAAAAAGGAAGTTATCCAAACAAAGTCATATATTGAACATTTATTTTAATTTATTTATATTGCACAACCCTACTAACAAAAACTTCAATAATTTAAAAATAGGGAACATTTAATCCTTAGAAAACCTTTATTAATTTTCATAAAGATCTATTCCTTTACAATTGTATTGTCTTGTTTTTTTTTCTTTTGTGGTATGGAGATTGACATTATCACAAGGAAAATATATATAAGCCTTAAACACAAGGCCTTGGTCATGAGAGGGTCTTTGAAAAGGTTGTAAACTCTAAAAGATGCAATATAATGTAAATGTGCAACAAAAAAACAAGTTAGAAATTTAACTAACTGATAACTATAATAGTTATTTTCCTTTCTTCCCCAAATATTTCTACCTAAGGAGAAATAAGTATACTTAGAACAGGTAAACACTGAAGCAGTTAGGCAAATATTCCATTATCACCAATGTAGTGGATAGAGCACAGGGCCTGGAGTTAGGGCATGCTGAGCTCAAATCCAGCCTCAGATACTTACTTTGCTATGTGACTCTGGGCAAGACATTAAACCTTATTTACCTCAATTTCCTCATCTGTGAAATGAGCTTAAGAAGGAAATGGCCAACCATTCCAGTATCTTCACCAAGAAAACCCCAAATGGGATCTCAAAGAGTCAGATATGACTTAGCAACAATAATACTTTGAATAGTTTGCAATGACAAAGAAAATTTTGGGTCAGATCTAAATAGGAAAAATAATGTTCTATTAAATTTAGATTAAGTCAAAGGGCTACGCTTGAGGACCTAGAGGGCCACACGTGGCCTCAAGGCTACAGGTTCCCCAACCCTGGACTGTACACACACACACACACACACACACACACACACACACACACACACACACACACACACACGCATTGTGTTGAAATCAGCTATAGGTGGGCAACCTAATTATAATTTCTGAATAAACCCCAAAGTCTCCTGTTGGGCACTTTCAAGTGATCTTTGTTTCCTTTTCACCAACCTAGCTTCCTTTGCACTAGATTTCATGCATTTCCAGCTAAACCTTTTTAATCCATACTAGTACTACTTTAATTCAATTCTAGTACTACCATTAGGGGATTTGTGTACATGTTAGGATAACTGGGTCTTTGCTTCTGAACTGCTATGGTATGGGGATGGAGGGTTGTAGCCAAATTTAAGGTAGATTCCAAGGGTCAAGAGCATCAAACAAATATATCAAGCAGGAGAATGAGGGGAAGAATGCCTTTTAGGTGGGGCCAAGAGAAAGCAGTATAAAAACTATAGACAAATAGTAGTCCAGTCTTGCTGTAATGTTGAATATATGAAGTAGGAATGGTATGAGAAATCTGAAAAGGTACATTGGAACTAGATTGTGTAGGAGCTTCCATGTGTGCTTCCATGCATGAGTATATATGCTTTTTTCAGTAATCATTAGGGAACTACTGATTGGTTTCTGAGTGGAAGAGTTACATAATTATAGCAGGACATTAGGTAGCTCATTAGGGTGACGTGTGGGCTAGAAAGAGTACAGAGTGGTAGCGGGAAGATCAAAAAAAAGAAGCTATTATGATAATCTAGGTGACAGGAGATAAAGATATGAACTACATTTGTTGTGGGAACAAATAAAAGGAAACAAATGAGAGACATATTGCAGAGGCAGAAATAACAGGATTTGGCAATGATTTAATATGGAAAAGAGGAGTCAAAGATGTCACCAAAGTTACAAGCCTAGGATTCAGACTCTGGCTCTTATTCCTTCTATAACTTTGGGCAGATTATTTAACCTCACTAGGCCTCAGTTTCCTAATCTGTAAAAATCAGGGGTAAGTACTAATGACCTTTGATATTACTTTCAGCTCTAGGTTTATAATCCTATAATCAAATGATCCTATAATATTGAGAGATTGGTGATACCATTAATAAAAACTGAACATCGGGGCGGAGCCAAGATGGCGGAGTAGAAACAGCTCATCCAAGCCACTCTGCCCCCACATTCCCCCCAAACGATGTAAAAGGGGACTCTGAACAACTTCTGGAGCCCCAGCACCCACAGAACGACACAAAGAAGCTAAACTCCCACTGAGGACAGCCCAGCAGCCCTACAGGAAGGACCAGCGCAGTGGTCTGGGACCTGGCAGTGTGCAGCACGCAGAGCGCAGGAAGCGGAGCCGAGCCGAGCCCAGGTCCTCATGAGCCGAGGTTTTAGCCCCAGGGCAGCAGGGCCAGCAGCTGGCTGGAGGAACCCCAGAACACCAGGAGCTGTGGTGACTCCAGAATTATCAACATAGACTTGCTTGGGACAAAGTAAGAGGTTAGTGTCCTATGGACTTTGGGACTGGTATTAGGGAATGCGTCGGCTCCCTCCCCTGGGGGCTAGAAGCCACTGAGGACAAACGCCATTTTGTAGTTTTCAGAGGCAGCTCCCGCTCCCAGCCTGCAATTCATTGTAGGGAGATCCAGCGATCAGTCTTAGGGGGGTAATCGCTCTTGCTTTAACCTCCCTGGATCTGGACTGTGATCTAGGGTGGAAGTCGTGGGTGGGTTTACAGCTTGCCAGAAACGGAAGTTGCCCCCCACACGTTCGGGACGAAAATTCCTCTATCTGGCCTTAAAGCCATAGTGTGGCAACAAGCCCAAAAGTTAAGTAATTAAGTGGCAACATGCCAAGGCAAAGGAAACAGAAAAATGCAACCCTAGACTCCTATTTTGGCGGCATAGAGCAGGAAAAGGACTGTGAGGTCAGAAGTCCTGCTCCAAAAGCCCCAGGGGAAAACATGAGCGGGTTGCAGGCCATAGAGGACCTTAAGAAGGACTTTAAAAATCAAATAAGAGAAGTGGAGGAAAAATTGGAAAGAGAAATGAGAAGGATGCAGGAAAAGTATGAAATGAGGGTCAACAGCCTGACTGAGGAAAACAACACCTTAAAAAATAGACTAACTCAAATGGCAAAGGAGGCCCAAAAGGGCAATGAGGAGAAGAATGCCTTAAAAAGTCGAATTTGCCAGATGGAAAAAGAATCTCAGAAGTTCACTGAGGAGATTCATTCCTTCAGAGTTAGACTGGAGCAAATGGAAGCTAATGACTTTATGAGAAATCAAGATGCTTTTAAGCAGATACAAACAAATGAAAGATTAGAAGGCAATGTGAAATATCTCATGGGAAAAACCACTGACCTGGAAAATAGATCCAGGAGAGACAATTTAAAAATTATTGGACTACCTGAAAGCCATGATCAAGGAAAGAACCTAGAAATCACCCTTCAAGAAATTCTCAAGGAAAACTGCCCTGCTGTTTTAGATCCAGAGGGCAAAATAGAGGTTGAAAGAATCCACCGATCACCTCCTGAAAAAGATCCCAAAAAGAAAACTCCCAGGAATATTATAGCCACGTTCCAGAATCCCCAGATCAAGGAGAAAATACTACAAGCAGCCAGGAAGAAACAATTTCAATATTGTGGAAACACAATCAGAATAGCCCAGGACCTGGTAGCTTCTACACTGAGGGATCGAAGGGCATGGAATATGATATTCCAGAGGGCAAAAGAACTGGGAATGAACCCAAGGGTCACCTACCCAGCAAAACTGAGTATTTTGTTTCAGGGGAAAATATGGTCATTCAGTGGAATAGAGGACTTTCAAGCATTCTTGAGGAAAAAACCAGAATTGAATAGAAAATTTGACATCCAGACACAAGAAGCAAGAGATGCCTGAGAAGGTAATCAGGGAAAAGAAATCAAAAGGAACTTATCAAAGTTGAACTATTTACATTCCTATATGGAAAAGCAATAACTGTGACTGATGATATCTTTCTCACTATGAAAATAATGGAAGAAGGGGGTGTGGTCATATTAATACCTATGTGAGTGTGTGTGTATATGGTTACAGTTATATATGGATAGAGGGCATAAGTTGAATTTGTTGGGAAGGGAGAATACTCAAGGGATGAAATTATGAGGTGAGAGAGGAAAGTGGCAAGAGGAGATGGGGAGAGACAGGGTAGTGTAAACTATCCCATGCAGAAGAAGCAAGGGGAAGTGGTTGCAAAAGAGGGGGAGAATAAGGAAGGCTAAAAAGGCAAAACCACATTCACATTGAATTTGGTTCAGGGAGAAAATGACATACATACTAAATGGGATATCTCAACCTGCAGCAGGATAGGGGGAAGGGGGATGAGAGGAGGGATGATGGATGGGAGGGCATCCTTGGGGGGAGGGGAGGTTGGAAGTACCCACTATAGAAGAGGGACAGGATCATGTAGGGAATGGACCAGGTGGGGGGTGGGATGAGTGGGAGGGAATTATAAGCAGCCTTGTACAATATATCTACTATGATAATGTTTTGCATAGCTAGACATGTACAACATATACTGAATTACTTATCTCCCCAGAGGGAATGGGTGACAAGGGAGGAAGGAAATGGATCTGCAATTTGAGGTCTTAACATTAAATGTTTCAAATATATATAAATACTATTATTAATACTCTTTTGCTTGTAATAGGGAGATAAGATGTGCAGGCATTGGGACACAAGATTCACCTTCCTCTAATGGAAAAGTCGATGGGGGTATGGGAGAAGGTATGGGAGAGAGCAGATTGGAGGAAGCGATATCTTGTGGGACTGCTATTCTGGGAGGTTGGGTAGGGGAATAATGGGGGGAAAATGATTGTAACTCAAAATCTGGCGGAAATGAATGATGTAAAACAGAAGTTAATAAAGCATTTGTTTAAAAAAAAATAAAAAAAATAAAAAAATAAAAACTGAACATTTCAATGAGACAGGAGTGTTTGAGGGGAAGATAATGAATTCAGCTTTAAAGATGTTCAATTTGAGGTGCTAAAGGAGGAATCCACATCCAGGAAGAAATATCTTGGAAACATGGGACTGGTGCAGTGAATAGAGCACCAACCCTGGAGTCTGGAGGACCTGAGTTCAAATGTGAGCTCAGATACTTGACACTCACTAGCTGTGTGACCTTGGCAAGTCACTTAACCCCAATTGCCTTGCCTTCCCTCCTCAAAAACAAAACAAAAGAAATGTGGAACTAAAGTTCTAAGAAGTACTTGGAGATTGAGAGATGGTTTTAGGAATCGGAATCACTAGCATGATGATCATAAGTGAAGCCATGTAAGTGGATAAGATTATCAAGGTGATGAGCAGAGAGGGAGCAGAGAAGAAGAATTAGACCTCTGGGGGAACATTTATAGAGTGGGAAGAAGATAAGAGATTTCCAAGAGACAAATAGAAAATGGGAATTCAGTGTCATGAGAGTCAGTGGAGAAGACAGTATAAAGGAGGGAGGAGTCTATAGTGTTAGTTACTGCAGAAAGAGGAAGGAGTATAAGGACAAAGACCACTGGATCAATCAAAAAGTATATATGAATGAGGAAAGCTATTTAAGTGGAGAGAACAGGGTTTGAAGCCAGGATAAAAGCAGATGAGGAGTGAATAGGTGGTGAGGAAGAAGAGTCAGGGAGTGTAATTTATCATCAGGAATTTGGCAGTTAAGGGAAGAAGATAAATTGGATGGTAGCTTCACTGGGTTCCAGGGTCAAGGGAAGGTGCTTGCGTGTGTACTTGCTTACTTATGTTTTAAAGGATAGGAATGCCTGGAAATATTTGTGGTCTAGAGGGAAGAAGTTCAGTGAGATGGATTAATTGAAGGTGTAGGAAAGAGGGGATGAAAGATGGGACAAGGTCAATAAATTTAAGGGTTGGAATAGGATATCCAGCACATGTAAAAAAAGTTACCTTTATCAAAGAGGAAGGTCATCTCTTCCCATAATCCTAAGGTGGAAGAAATAAAGATGAAGGAATTGAAAGGATAAAAGAAGAGGAAGCAAGACAATTGAAGGAAGTCACATGAGAGGCTATTTATTCCAGCCTGTACTTGGATAGTCATATCCTATAAAATATTCCTTTAAAATTACTCATCAGCTTCTGCTTGAAGAACCTCAATAATTTAGAATTTATTGCTTTTTAAGGCAGTTAATTCTCCTGTGGGATATCTCAAACTGCTATCAAGTTTTACTTTATATCAAACTTAAAGCTGCATCTCAGCAATTTCTATCTATTGCTCCTAGTTCAGCCCAGTGAAGCTAAGAAGAAAAGTCATAATCCCTTCTGAACATACCTTTAGATACTTTTAGTCAAATAATCTATCCCATCCCTTATCTCCTCATGTGTTCTCCAGGTTAATAATCCTACTTCATTTTAAGTACCTGAAGGAAACTTTCATATTTCCCCTAAATTTGTCCCTCTCTGGGCTAACCATGCTCACTTCCTTTAGTTAAGTTTCATCTGGCATAATTTCCTGTCTCTTGATCTTCCTAGTTACCCTCAACACATTTATCAATGGCATTCCTAAATTTGGGTGGCCAGAATTTAACAAAAAAAAGGAAAGATTTGTTCTGACTAGACAAACTCCAAAGAAACTCTGATTTTCCTTATTTTGGTCTCAACATCTCTCTATTGAAACATCATTTGATTACTTTCACTCTTTTTGTTTGTGATACTACACCATTGACTCCCATTGGACATTAGGTCAACTCAAACCCTCAAGTCATAGGAACATAGATTTAGAATTAGAAGCTATGTTAGTTGTCAGCCAGTTCAACCTTTTATTTTTACAGATAAGGTAATTAAATTCTAGATAAATTATGTGACTTGCCTTCTCTTCTCTCTGGGTCTTTGCATAGGCTGTCACCCAAACTTGTAATACATTCTCTTCTCAGCTCTGCCTCTTAGGATCCCAAACTTTCTTTAAGACTCAGCTCAAGTTTCTACTCCTGCACAGTCTTTTTCCTGATTTCCCTTCCCCCAATCATTTTATATATACTTCTCAATGTACATGGTGAAGACTTGTAATAGAAAGTGAGCCCTCCCCCCCATAGACATGTTTTTTATATTTGTTTTTCTAGCCCTTAGTACAATGCCTTGCACATCTCAGGCATTTCATAAATATGTGTTGAATTTAATTGTCTTCATACTTCAATGAGTTTTTAAGTTCTTTGGGAGAAGAAAATGGTTACTCAGGGGAGGCTAGGTGGCACAGTGAATAGAGCACCAGCCCAGGAGTGAGGAGGACCTGAGTTCAAATCCGGCCTCAGACACTTGACACACTTACTAGCCATGTGTAGCAGCAAGCACCCCAACATCCCCAGGGTGGATGCCAACATGGGTTCTTAGATCTGCTTTTCTAAAGGAAAGCAACTCAAAATGGGTTAACAAGCTTACTTTAATCAATCAAATATATATAGTTTACCTAGTTCAGGGGGGAAAGGTCGGTACCCTGAACTTTAGAGTATATAGACAGAACTTACAAGACAGAGAAACAAACAGATCAAGCAAACAGGCTTCCAAACTGTCCATTACATCAATACCAAATCACAGTTACCAGAGAGGGAAGCATCAACATCTGGGATTTCCAAGCCAGGGGGCTCTCAAAGGCTGCCCAGAATCTCATCTGGTCAAATTACACAAAACTTTTCAAAGTGAGCCCCAAAGCAAAGCCTTCCATCAGGGTTTATATAGCCTTCTCCTGGCTCAGAGAATGTAACAACCTTCTTGACCCACTGCCCAATCACAAAGTATCAAGGTGTGGGCGTTCCTGAAAAATAAGCCTCCCACCACAGGCTCCTAGTGCACTTAACCTAGGGGCAGGGAAGACCTTAAAAATTTACATTCCTTTAACATCATGTGACTTTGGGCAAGTCACTTAACCCCAATTGCCCTCCAAAAAAAAAAAAAAAAGCAAAAAAACTGTTTACTTATCCTTATGTCACCAAAACTATGTTTTGTATGCCTTGGATAAAGTAAGGATAAGAATGGGGACTAGACTGGCAATTTCATTGATGTAAGAAACTCCTAAATAAGCATAAACCCTGCACCAAGCCCTGTCAGCAACTTCCCTGCAACTAAAAACTAGCTTCTTCTTGGTTTGCAATAAATCGATGTTCTTTATAATGAAGGGTACATAATTGGTTCTTTGACAGTGTGTTTAATTATGTGTATTAAAGGAAATTAAAATTATGTTGTATCATTTAATAATTGATTCTACTCTGTAATCGACCCCATTTCCCATTTTGTCAAACTCCACTTCCCAGTTAAGTTCAAAAATAGTGGCTCTCCCAAATGGAACTAAAGGCTTGATTGAATAAGATAATCATTCTCAGCCCCTGGGACATTTAATGGCTAACCAGTTTAACTTGGGACACCCTTTTATTTACCTGTTAATAGAGCCTGGTTTAGGCAGAGCTCCTCCCCAGGGGCAGTTCTTCAATCTTGCCTGTCCTTGTAAAACTAGGATTACTGATCTTTCCCCAGGGGACAACTAACCTGGTAGTTCTGATTTGAGTGGCTCTGATTTTCCAGCCAACATTGCTAGAGGTAGTTGGGGCCCCTAAAGCAATTAATATTTTGTAATTGTCAAAGAGAGACTTGATCAGCCACACCTGAACGCCAACCTACTTTTCCCAGTAGCAACTGATCCTAAAGCTTCCCAACTACACTGACCCCCACTTCCCCACCCTCTTTCCTATGTCTCAATAAAAATGGGTTTTTCTGTGCCATCTGGGTCCCTGGCTTTACTGAGGTGCTAGAGTGACCCACTTTATTAATAGCTATACATATCACTGTTAAAAGATATCTTGCCTAGAAAAAAGTGCCTCATTTTCTCTCATTAGCATTTTACATGCCATATATATTTGATTATATATAATATATGCTAGTATAGGTTATATATAATTATATATTATATACCAGCTTACAAAATAAATAAAAATATATCTTGTCATATATAATTATATATTATATAAGTTAGAGCACTGGTCCTAGAGTCAGTAAGACCTGACTTCAAATCCAGTCTCAGACAGAGACACTTACTGTGTGACTCTGGGCAAGTCACTCAATCCTGTTTGCCTTAGTTCCTCATTTATAAAATGAGCTGGAAAAGGAAATGGCAAACCACTCCAGTATCTTTGCCAAGAAAACCCCAAATGGGGTTACAGAGTCAGAAACGACTGAAATGATTAAACAATAAAAATAACAACAAAAATACATATTACCTATAAACATATATAATCAATGATTAAGTTATATAAATATTGTATATGTTGTATATAACCATATAATATAGTTTGTAATGATGCATGTTACATATGCATACCTGTATAATTATATGAAATATATACTTATGTATATTATATATACTCAAATATGCATACATATGTATTTAGTATTAGTATTTCAATATTTTGGGTGCCAATTTCAATTATGGATCTTTGTATAAAATCAGCAAAATGAAGAGCCATAAGCAAGACTATCAATAAAACAAATATATATAGACCTTGTTAAAACACTAATTCCCAAACACTGACAGAATGAAAATATGACAATAGTTATCTCCAGTTGGCCTTACTTCCCCTGATCCTGATGAATAGTGTGTGTGTGTTATGTAACCAATTTTTAAAAAATAGTTCATAGTTTTGGGCAACATTACAATGATATTTATAAATAAAGCACAGCAAATTTCAATGCAAAACTCAGTTGTTTATCCCGGAAATGTGATGAACTGAAATCATCCCTCCAAATATTGGCTTATATAAATAAAGGAGAAAATTGAAATGATTGTGAAGCTTCTCTGGTCTATGAAATATAATATTTTTAGCAGTTATATAAGCTGAATCTATGAAAAAAGAATTACATCCTTACTAATAACGCTGCTCATGATATTTTAATTATAAGATTTAGAAGCAGAAGACTTTAAAAGTCATCTAGTACATTCTTCTATTTTACAAATGAGAAAATATACACATAGTATTAAAATCCAGGTTCTTTGACTTTTTTTCCATCATCACAGATTTCTAAAATTGAAATAAAATTTATCTGAACACACAAAAAATATCAGTCATGTTATGTGTTAAATATCCAGTGCAATAACTAGGAATTCTGATGCACCAAGGGGTGTAGCATGTAGAGATGAATGAGATAAAACCCCAAAGTCAGACATGAGAAGGAGGTAGAACAGAGGTAGACAGGGGAGGAATTCACATGGACACAAGAAGGCCTCTGGATCCTTATCTACAGGGTAAGCCACCTCTTCAGCTTCATTGTGCCACAGGTGACTCCAGTGGCCCATCCTAGTTGAATTTATTTATCTAGATAATAAGTCCATCCTTCCAGGAAGACCATCTAGTATATTCAGCAGTGCAGCAGATGGCCTTTAATCTTCCTACTCCTTCAAAGGGTAGTCAAAGGGTAGAGGGAAGGGTGTGGTTGTTGTGCCCTTGGACTATTCGATATAAGACCCTTAGAAGAAGAATCTTAAAGAAAGTGTTTTAACATATCTCCCAGAAAGTCTCTTGGGCTCAGTAGTGAATGTTAATTAATTAAATAATTTCCTCTTTCTCTTGTATATTTCTCATTAATATTTACATTTGATACTTCTTTAAATGAAATATTTGACAGCTTTGAAAGTAACATGTTGAACATATACATACATATGCATAAGTTGTATATAAAAGAAATTTTCAGCATCATACCTATTGTCTATTCTGCTCTATATGTGGAAATGTTTTTTTCTTCTTTCTGGTGTTTATTAAATTCAAAACAATAAATTAGATATAAAAAATGAAATACTTAGTTTCAATAGTAATAGAGATCAAAATAAACTGGTATTAGTTGGGATAAGGTAGAAAGATCTATAAATAACATCTGAGAAACTAAATTTCAGACCAATATCCTGGCACTCCAAATATCCATTTATCACCAGACTTTAAGCTAGTTGTTTTGCTTTGCAGAATTTGCAATGTGAGGTGTATCATACACCGTCCATTCTTTATGTTTAAATTAAAGCTTTTCTCTTTTACTGATGTGGTTTTGCTGACATCCCAATGCATTGAGAAGCATGAGAATTACCAGTGAGGGAAGAAGGGATGTTAATTTTTTTTTTTTTACCAGTGGCATACCCTCCTGGCTCAAGGCTGAAGTGATCATTTGACCTTAATTACAACAACTTGTGATTGAATGTGCAGCTCCCTAAGATAATTCCTAATTTTAGAAATAGGACTCTCAGTGCTATGGAACTGTATCATACATGTGTTTAAGAATCTGTTGGAAACCAGTTTATTGAGGAATTTGGAGGCAGAAAGCAGAAGAGATACATAATCATTTGATTTGTTTTTCTTCCAAAACTACTTCTAACCCTAAAGTATATCTATTCTTTTGGGGGTGATTTCAGACAAAAATTTCACTACATTAATTAATTACTGTCTAGATCTAACATGAATGAGTTCCACACTTTTAAAATTATAGTGACCTTCAACAAATTCAATAAACATTTATTAATACAGATAAACAAATAAAGCATTTCTTAAGGACTTACTATGTGCCCAACATCGTGTTAATGTTTGGGAAGTAAATAAAATGAAACAAAACAATCCCTGCCCTCAAAAACTTGTATTCTAAACGTGAAAGACAACACATAAAAAGGGTGCTAGGTAGGGGTGCTAGAGGGGTAGTCAGAGAGTGGGACCATGGCAAGAAGGCTTTGAGAAATGATGTAAAAAAGTGGTTCCCAACAAGATAAAATAAAAGACTCACCAGTGGGAGGCCAGGTGAGCTAATGGTGGAGTCCAAGTTTCCAGTGGCATGGTTATGGTAATGGAGAAAGATCATGGTTTGGAAATGGCAGGAAGCACCACTATATTCAAGACAAGTACCAGGTACCATGAATATAAAAATAAAGAATGATGGATCTAGTAGTAGAGGGTCATACATTCTAAGGGGAGATATAAAACAGATGTAAATAAAGATAATTCAAGGTAAAAGAAAGCCAGGTCAAATGCTTTGAGAAATTTGAAGATCTTAGTGAATAAGTGAGTAGTGAATTAATATGATAAAGGAACCCAGCAATCAGACTTCTTTAAGACCCAAAAGTAAAACAAGGTAACCTGAAAGTTGTTATTAGTAAATGGGCTAAGACATGATTAGAGAATGAAACTGATTTTATTGGTATAGCAAATTTCCAGATGAAAATGCCCTACCGATGCAAATTGGCACGTTCCTTTGAAACAAACCATCTATGAGAGTTTCTCAGAATGATGAAAAGTTGTGAGTTACACAAATTCAAACAGCCAGTTTCAGAGATAGGACTTGAACTCTCATCTAGGTGGCTCTGAAGCTCCCTCTCTCTATATCAGTGAAAAGCACCCCCAAATCTCTCTGGACACAGGCGTATACTAGTGTGCCTTGTGGTAATACTAGGGTGGGAGGAGAGGTGGGACAAGCAAGTTAAAATTAGCAAGATTGTTTCTGTGAAGCATGTGTGCAGTAAGTCAGGCCCACCCATGTAAGCCATCTGTTTGCTCTCTCTATCATTGTCACTCTACAGATGAGGCCCTGGATCAGAACACAATAAACCATTTTGGACTACATGATTCAGTAAACTTGGATATGTTTCCCTTTTGTAAACACGTCTTCTGACATTGATCAGTTTAGGAAGGGGTGGTGAAATTTATAAGCTAGTAAAAATGACCTGTAGAATTCTGGGGCTCAAGTAGTAGGACTAGCTTAAGGATACATGAGACAGAAGGGAAAAAAAAAAAATATATATATATATATATATATCACCCCAAGTCTGTTGAGTTTGAGAAATCCTGGCACTGATTTATTTTGGACATGAAGAAATTTATCCAAAGACTGAGTGAACCTTCAATAGACCAGACAGAAACAATGTATTCTTTGTTCAGAAAGGATTTATTGAAGCAGTGTTATCCATGTAGACTTTTCAGTGCTCAATTCAAGGAACATGTAAAATTTTATTCCTTTATTCAGACTTAACATATTGTGGAAACATGTTCCTACTTTGAAGATGTATATTTTGTCATTCTATTGATGGAGATCATTTTTGTTTTCCCAGTGAAGTCACAAGGTGGGGGGACAGGGAAGCAATTGAAGACCATACAAATACACATATTATTAAATTATTGTTGTTTAAAAAAGGGGAGAAAAGCAAGAGTAATAACCAAGGAACTGCCAACGGTTAATATGGAAAAGAGAAGAATTAAAGGGAACATGACAGTTGTCTTCAAATATTTGAAGGGCTGTTATGTAGGGAAGGCATTAGATTGATTCTATGTAGCCATAAAGGAGAGAATTAGAAGCAGTTGGATGGAATTTATGGGGAGAGAGGTCTTGGCTCAATAGTAGGAAGAACTTTTTAGACCATTAGAGCTGTCATTAAATGGAATGAATTATCTTGAAGTACAGAGAGTTTTCCATCACTAGAATTGTTTAAGCAAAAGCTGGATGACCACCTGACATGGCTCCAGGCAAACATCCTTCTCTAGATCCCAGACACATTTTTATTATCCCTTGGAAGACTAGGATAAGTTACACAATGTTATTCCTGAGGACATAGGGGATTATGTGCTCATCTAGGACCCCATCAGTATCCAAAATAACATGGCCTCTTAAGAAAGGTTTGAGGGATACATGAGCTAAAGCAAACATTATTATCACCTCCCCCAAATCCAGTCACTCCCACACCCCAGCTATGGTTGCCCAAGGATCAAAAAATTAACCCTACTATGTGCCAGATACTATGCCTGGTGCTGGGAATATAATGACAAAAATAAAACTGTCCTTAGTCTGAAAGAGCATATTCTTCTTTGAAAAAGAACATATGCACATAAAAGTAGACATAAAACTTTATCTTTTTTTGTTCATGTGTCTCTGGAGGAATTATGTTTTGAATATTGATGGGGGACTGATTTAAAACAAGATAGGTACAGAATCCTCTAATCACCAGGGAGTGTTATAGTGTCCTTTAGCTTATTCCCCCAAGGAAAAATCAGAATACATCAGGGTCAGTAGTTGGTCAATCAATAAACTTTCATTAAATGACCATAATTTG